>JAWDGP010005713.1:262500-270000 GCA_033675545.1 Elysia crispata
TGACCTTTCACCGTCATCATTGCGACGCGTCTAGTTACTGACAAGTGTGCAGAGAATGGGACAGAGAAATATTATTGGAATAAGTTAATAGGTTTCTTCAGTCAATATTTACATGAGAATTAATGCGGCAAATATTTCAAATTAAAATTGTGTGATTCAAAACGTTGTTGGACGTATAAAATGATTGTACGTCATTCTTTTTTTCAATATTAGAGCGGTAGCTGCGGCAACGTTTGTGATGGAGAATATTGCAATAAGGAACATAGTTACAGAACTAAAATGTCTTTGAGATTTTTGTCACAAAGTTTATATTGCAATTGATGATAGAAAGAACGAATCAAAGTCCGGAAGTAAAGATAATTTCTAAAAGATTGGTAAAATGGAGTCTTGAAGTTATGGTGTTCACTTTGTTTTTTTGATAAGAATTAATGCGGGACTTTTACCATTAAAAACTCTAAAACGTTTTATTTATTTTGATAAGTAAACTTATTATCACCTTACTTAGTTAAAGCTGTTCTTTTCTTTTCATTTTTTATTGAAAGCGTCGTAAAACTGACTCTCGTCAATCCAGTTCTCATCACTGGCTTGGTGGTAGTTTTGGTAGCTCTCTTTCAATGTTTTATTCACAATGAAAGCATCTATACCGGTGAACGTGCTTTTAATTGTTCGAAAGAAATAAAATTAAATAATGAAACAAGTGTAAGACAATCTGGTCGGCCCAGCTTTGCGTATATAAAAG
This sequence comes from Elysia crispata, assembly GCA_033675545.1. Lineage (NCBI taxonomy): Eukaryota > Metazoa > Mollusca > Gastropoda > Plakobranchidae > Elysia > Elysia crispata. The sequence continues at coordinate 263,240 of JAWDGP010005713.1, forward strand.
CACCGGGAGTAACTGAGGTTCAGAGCATTATTTCGACGTGTTTATATATTAATATACTGTCTCTTCTGAAAAATGTCTAATCTTATTGAAATTTTGAGAACGTTAAACTTAATGGTTTAAAAAAAAACGGGTTTATCTTTTCATGGAGGTCGAAATGTGCGGCAGAGCAGCGGCAAAGTAAAAAGGATAAAATTGCCTGCTTTACTATCTCTTTACTCTAGTCTATAGAGGATAAAATTGCCTGCTTTACTATCTCTTTACTCTAGTCTATAGAGGATAAATTTGCCTGCTTTACTATCTCTTTACTCTAGTCTATAGAGGATAAAATTGCCTGCTTTACTATCTCTTTACTCTAGTCTATAGAGGATAAAATTGCCTGCTTTACTATCTCTTTACTCTAGTCTATAGAGGATTTTCATTTATTTAAACAAGCTACTCTATGACATCAGCTTAAGTGTAAAATATTTTTTTGCATGATATAATAATATACGCTGCAGATCTAACAACCTTGCTTCTAATCACATCAGTTTTTCTTCATTTTCTTTTAAATGATCATTAATGAGTTTTCAACTGTAAACCTTGAATATTGCCGCTTTACAATAGATGTACAATGCTCAAAAGGTACCGGTACAATTTTCGAAGCCATCATGACAATGTTTTCACCCAAAGCTTTTTACAGCCCAGATTGAGATATGGTCTTTATTTCGTGCCTCTTCCTGATTGATTCTCTCTATTTAGTTTTTTAATTTTTTTGTTTGTTCAGGGAGATAAGCTATGCTTGTTTTATTCCTTTTGTGGTATTGTAATTTCAATTTTTCGTAGTTGAATGTCTTCCTTTTTCAAACTTTAACCCGGCATTGGTTATTAATCATCCGTTCCATTTAATCAAATCTGATAACCAGACATATAGGACGCTATCTGTCTACGGTCGTAAGGATACGCGCGCACAAGGAAACTTTAGTTACAGCACTGTTTAGTCACCCCAATATAAACAATGAAATAAAGAAGCACGGGTCATACAGGCAACTCGAATTTCTGGCGGCTGAAAAGTTTGAATTTTGTCACAATTCTCCGGCAATGCAACTGTTGCTCAAGTCTTGTATTTCATATCAAACTGACACGCAGCGTAGCCGTGGAAGGCAATCAAACTATCTGCAAACATCGTCCCGCCACTCCTCACATTTTTCCCTCAGCAAAATCAACTGGACAATAATGCACACAATACCTTTGTTGCACTTCCGCGAGGTAAAAAATCCAATATGGATAAGGATTGAAAGTAGACAGAAAATTTTATTTCTTAATTTAACAAGAAAAACCCGTCCTCCACAACAAGACATCAGATGAGTATGTTGACTGAGATAAAACGATCCCATATACATAAATGTTCATTGCCCGAGCTCATACGATAATATGCGCTAAAATCTAGATCTACATGCAATTTGAAAAACTGCCCTTTCAAAAACCTGTGAATGGTCAAAGGATAAACCTAAAATCGCTTCCTCTTTTTCTTCTTTAATTACGCCACCACAAGAGCAAATACAACTGCCATGTCAATGGGTGTCAATTCACCAGGTCACTTATGTCGATAGCTTACTGTTGCCAGGCTGTCGCCTCGCTCTGAGCTCGGAGTGTAGAAAATAAAGTTATTGGTTGACAGAATGGTCGGCCCAGTAAATGTTGCCCTCTGCACGCCTAGCCTAATACTGGGAGTGTGGCAACTCGACATTTTTTCATCACATTTCCTAAAAAAATTTTCAAAAGAAGAACTTTGTTAAAATACTTTTTGAAATCGTAAGTATAACTCCTTGTAAAATTATTTTAACATCTGTTTTTTTTTTTATTCTCGTGTTATTTCTTTTCAAATTGTATTTGATCTAGATAATTATTGTATTCATCTGGAAAGAGAAGTGGCGTAAAACTGCCTATATCTAGTCCTTTAAAATCAAATTAAGTGTACATGTGTGCTTTGATAATCACCCATCTCTGGCATCTTGCTAATCCCGCATGGTTGTGCACGGTGATTATCATTTATAGCATCCCACTGATGAACCCTATGCATGGTATGTGAAGTAAGGAATAACAGACGTCATCTAATACGTGTATTCTTAGCTGTGAAATGTTGTTGGGGTTGAGTGAGGGGGCTTAAGGATAAAAGGGTATATCAGGAGGAAGTTATTAATTCAAATAGTGGGGTGAGTCATTAAACATGTAAATATTGTCGTCGTTCAGTCACATTCGAAGAATTCAAATAAGACGGAACAGAAGAACTTGCCAGTCCTTGAGGAGTAGGAGGAAGAGGAGGGGAAGAAGAAGAAGGAAGAAGAAGGAAGAAGAAGAGAAAGAAGAAGAAGAAGAAGAAGAAGAAGAAGAAGAAGAAGAAGAAGAAGAAGAAGAAGAAGAAGAAGAAGAAGAAGAAGAAGAAGAAGAAGAAGAAGAAGAAGAAGAAGAAGAAGAAGAAGAAGAAGAAGAAGAAGAAGAAGAAGAAGAAGAAGAAGAAGAAGAAAAGTTGAGGATTTATCAGATGCGGAAGAAAGAGGGCCTAGGAGGAGGAAAAGAGGAAGAAGATAAGGATTAACCAACTAGGAGGAATTAGGAGAGGGAGAAGTCTGGCGGATGCAAGCTGACCTTTCTTTCTTATAATTTGTGATTATCTACCTTTTCTCCTCAGCAACATCGGAGCACGAACCTTCCAAAGCCCCTTACTATGTACGGCGACAAAGCAGTGTCGTAGAGTGACCTCAACTGCCAACTTTTGTCTATCATTCGAGTGATTTGTAATATATACCTGCTTTGTGTTGAAAGGTCTCTTCTAAAGAGTTCGAGTGATTTGTATAATATACCTGCTTTGTGTTGAAAGGTCTCTTCTAAAGAGTTCGAGTGATTTGTATAATATACCTGCTTTGTGTTGAAAGGTCTCTTCTAAAGAGTTCGAGTGATTTGTATAATATACCTGCTTTGTGTTGAAAGATCTCTTCTAAAGAGTTCGAGTGATTTGTATAATATACCTGCTTTGTGTTGAAAGGTCTCTTCTAAAGAGTTCGAGTGATTTGTATAATATACCTGCTTTGTGTTGAAAGGTCTCTTCTAAAGAGTTCGAGTGATTTGTATAATATACCTGCTTTGTGTTGAAAGGTCTCTTCTAAAGAGTTCGAGTGAGTGCGAATGAAAGGGTGACGTTGTATGCTCCTTTTGTATAGCTGCATTGTTGCTATGTGCTCTTTTGTGCAAAATAAGAATTACGTGGATTTCGTTTATCGTATCAGTTATATTGCTTTGAGGACAATTAGTCGTCTCTCCAGGTTTCTTGTATAAACTCGTAATATATGTTTTCTACAAGAAAAGACAGCTGTGGATCAGCAATGTTTTTTCTTACTGTGGGCGAGTCTGATGTAAATCTGCTTTAAATATGAACTTTATAGGAATTGAACGTTTTACTTAAACCAAATTTTAATGTATTAAGCTACGCTTCACATTTATTTCATCTTTTCATCTTATCCTTTTATATAATGTCTAAATTAATAGAAATAATGAGAGAGAACAATAATTTAAGTGCTGTTAAAAGTTAAAACCTATTTTGGAATATTTAACACATCATGGATATAAGTCTCTGTTCATGCACATGCTATGTCATCAAGTGTCATCAAGTTTTGTTTTATAAATTAAAAATTTTAGATAAGCGTGAATTATCAGTCTACGAGTAAACAATGCTCAGAGCATACGAGCAACGATTCCATTTGTAAATTTGGGTGCGAGCGATGGTGATTTAGAACTTCTGAGTCCTCACTACAAAGTCATGTATTGAGGGTTGTCCATTTTGACAGGGTTAGCCTAATTTTGTCTTATTTATAAAGGATTCCCTAGCTTTTTCTCTCTTCCTAGGCACTAAAAAGAAAATTATGTTTAGGAGCAACTTTTCCTCCCATAATTGAAAGGCACAGGACAAATGATTTGATGCATATAATACCTTTGTATCTAAGAGCTAATAAAGAATAATTACTATTCAATATACGTGCATGAAATCGACACCTTCTAGTTTAATATGTTCAGATAAGTAATCTTTTTTGCGAATTATCTCAACGCTATTGAGAGATGCAGGTGGCATTATTCGGTGTATTAAAAATCACAACCTCCCATTGTGCATTCTTAATCTTGTGAGAGAGAAAAATGGTAATGTTTTATTTTTTAATTTTTTCAAAATGTTTTATCTGAGGGCTTGGTTTGAGGCATTTACGACACATTAAAGACAGTTTCTACTAGAATATTACGACACCCAGGCATGTCTAGTTTGGTACGTAATTCTTCTTTTTTACATTTTAATCAATGTAAATAATAATGCTCTCTTGGTCACAGCCACATTCACCACCGTTAGGTCTTCACCCACTACCACGACCACTAGGAAACCAAGTGATGATAATAATTATAATCATTGTCAAGCATCAGTTCCCCATTCACCACCGTTAGGTCTTCATCTACTACCACGACCACTAGGAAACCAAGTGATGATAATAATTATAATCATTGTCAAGCATCAGTTCCCCATTCACCACCGTTAGGTCTTCACCCACTACCACGACCACTAGGAAACCAAGTGATGATAATATTTATAATCATTGTCAAGCATCAGTTCCCCATTCACCACCGTTAGGTCTTCATCTACTACCACGACCACTAGGAAACCAAGTGATGATAATATTTATAATCATTGTCAAGCATCAGTTCCCCATTCACCACCGTTAGGTCTTCATCTACTACCACGACCACTAGGAAACCAAGTGATGATAATATTTATAATCATTGTCAAGCATCAGTTCCCCGAGCAGCACAATGGTTCTAATTGTCTGCAACGCCATAAACAGTATTTTTTTTTTCTTAATTCTTTTTAAGGTGGATTTTTGTCCTTCTTTGCGATGATGTCCGCCAGTCTCGATACAGCTTGGAGAAAATATTTTTATTTTAAAATTTTTCATGTTTCGGTTGTTATTGTATTATTATTTTTAATGAATGATAGGGAAGCAATATTCATCTTTTCCTAATATTACCGCATACACAGACATGATGCCTGGAGAGGTATTTTATACTGGAAATTGTTTCAATAAAAGCCAAGCGAGAAGTGTGAGTGAGAAAGTTCATTATTTTGAATGTACTGTCCTCATCTTGGGTTGAGAGATTAGAAAAGTCGTGTAGATACTCTTGACGTATCAAACCCTGGCACACATTTCGTCATGCGGACCACAACCTTCGTATTTTGTTTGGTGCTGTTGGTAAATCGACGCCTCAGTTTTCATTTGCTCTATGTCAACAAAAATTAGAGCTAGAGTCAATTTCCATCCTCTAAAAACATTATCTATTATGCCCTGTTAATTGTAGAACCAACAGTTCAGCAAAATGGGTCAAATTTTCTTATATTTGTTCTATGTCCAACATATGAGTAAAGGGTAAATGAAACTTTAAAAGCCATTTTCTCAAAACTTCTTAATGTGGACATAGAATAAATAAAAATGAGGCGTCGAAATCACAATTCTGTGTATGACTAGACTTGATTGAATTGAAAGGAAGTCTAGCGGAAATGGATCTTGGTATTGATTTAATTGCTTACCGTTTTAAATAGAAAAGTAAAATTTCTATAAGCAGAACGTGCTGCATGCAGTATCTTAAGGTTCTGGGACTCATGGCTACTTCTCATTTCTGTTATGTGACTATCAAGAGTCAAAAGGTACATTAGGGAATATATATATTCATTAACGATATGATGATCATTTTGTATTTTTCCCCATAATTATATTTCTTTGTGATTGAAAGAGTGTTAAATTTAAACAAGCTGAATCTTATACGTGTAATACTAGAGAAGAAGAGTAATTGGATGCGTAAATATTCAGATATACATGTATGAATGTATAATTTTTCTTCTTTATCTATAAAATCTGTGAACTTAACTGTATTCTTATCAATTATAATTTTCAATCAGATGTTTAGAATAATTATGTTGGCCGTGTGTGTTTAGCTTGAGGTGTCATCTGTTTTTTGGGCGAGATGCATTTAGGGCAAGATAGAAAGATATCCACGTTATGAAATTCACTTATGCTGATAACTTTACTTTTCTCATAATCATAATGTCAAACAAAAATAAAATGTTGCGTTGTGATATAAGAAATGTGAACGCATGGCCGCATAAAATAAAGCTGATATGAAGAGAAGCTTACGATTATAGGTCGTTTTTTTTTTGTTTTTTTTTTAATTTTTTAAATGCTGAATAACAAGTATGTATGGTAATTAAGAAACAGAATTTCTTTTAAAATTGGTCTGATCGTTGCGGGCAAAAAAAAGCAAAAACAAATATCCAGGAGAACTTTTATTACTCTTATACGGTTTTAAAGAAATGTAGATAACTAATTATATGTTATATACTACTCATATAATATATTCGCTTATTTTCATTGTTCAAAAGTGAATCTCTGCCTGAAAAAAATCTCTTTAAAAGTTTAAAAGGGAATACAAAGGAAAATTTATCTAAATTTGAAAGTGAGGTACCAATAACTTGCTCATTTTTTACATCCAGTATATATCTAGATCATTACAGAAAACAAGAATTTATATGCCAGCTTTAGAAATGATAATTTTCTTTAAACCCTTGGACACTTAAGAAGTTACCTTTTTATGTAAGATTCTTATATATGTTATCTGAATAACTGTACCTATTTACTTTTTGCATCTTGTTTTTATTTCTATTTTGTTGGTTTTAAATTTTTTCTATATTGTTTTAC
>JAWDGP010005713.1:275000-287500 GCA_033675545.1 Elysia crispata
AAAAGTCAATGTTAGATTCCTCTTCAGATTGCGCATCGTCACAATCAGATCTTTCTGACCCTGTAGGTGAGGGTGGCATGTGCAAAGGTTGTGGGGCTGATGGCCTTTCCCAGCGCAGCGACTGCTGAGGTCCTGGAGAATACCGCTCCTCTGGTATATCAATGGTTCGCTGCCGTTTTAAGATCGGAGGCAACTGCGGAAGAGTACGAGGGCGTAGGATCTGACCCGCCATAGATATACTATTTGACAGGCTCTTGAAAGACTTGCTTTGATATCCGTTCAGTTTACTGCTGCTGTGGGAGAAGAACGGTGCTGAGGTCTGTCCGGTGTTGTACTCACTCAGCATGAGTTTGTCCAGGAGTTTGGAAGACCGTCGGCACCTGGACGAGACGAGCTTGTCCTCGGCGACCACAGACTGATGGCTCACAGGCTTGAGCATGGAGTCGTCTCCAAAACGAGGCTCGTCTTCGTCCAGCATGACCATACTGTTTCTAGAGGCTTGTCGGCTTCTCGCCCTGCCATCTGTGTCGCTGATCTCGAGGCGGGCTTTGGACTTCTTTCTCGGTTTCTGCAGCTCCTGAAAGAACTCCGAGTCGTCAAAGTCAAGGTCAAGGTCGCCGGGCATGTCATTAAAGGACAGCCTGACATGCTCGCCGTAATTATCGCTGTAGGGATCTTCATTGGACTTGTAATCCTTGCTGCCAGTTTTGTTTAAGTTTTGTTGTAGTTTGCTTTGGTCTTCAGCCTTTTCTGCTTCGCATGATTCGAGATTTTCTAGATCTTTCTCAGCGAAGCCCGAGTCGGCTGTTGACGTGCTAAGAGATGCCTCGTCAATTTCTGATGGGTTCGATGCATCTGCTGCTTCATTATAAGAAACCGTCAAATTGTTAGATCTCGAGCCATTGGGTTCGACTATAATCGTTGGCGGATTAATACAGAGACGTGATTGGTTAACATCACGAGGGTCATCACTTTCCTTATTTATATCGCAAGTATCAGTTATAGATACACTGACTCCTATAGCTGGGAGCACTGCTTTTCTTTTACACATGATAGGTGACTTGGAATCTGGCAGGTCGTGTTGACGAAGGATGTCGTTGTCAGATCTATGAATATCCCTGATGAAAGTCATGGCTGTGTCATTGCTGGGATCATTCACGCGAGGATCGCGTGGGTCTGGCCGGAGAGTAGGCGAGCGGGCTAAAGGAGGTCTCCTGTAGTCAGGCCTGTAAGGATCCATGGCTCTCCAAGGATGTATGGGACAGCAACAACTTTTCTTAAAACTATGGGCTTTCTCTCATATCATTATAGAGGCGCTGAGAAACCTGTTTATAACTCACTGATGAGGGAGAAATATTGTCAAAGACTCCGTTAAGATAATTATTTAATGTGTATTTAGTCTCCTTTGAAGAAAAAAAAAAAAAAAAAAGAATTAAAATGTATTTATAATACTCCTTATGGTAGACCTACACCTTTTGTAGCGCTAAAGTTTCCTCATTCATTTACGAATAGTGAAAGCAAACTTCACAGATTCTAGACAATATGTTGAGTATCAAGATATTGTGTTGATATTATTATCATATTCTATTCCAGAGAAAGAATTGAAGTAGAAATTCCACGGAAATCGCAAAATCTGGACTGCTAAGTATATTTACTAAAAAAATGCTTGTCACAATGGATGCATCAGTTAATGTGGAAAGCCATGTAGTCTCTCAAGTCCATAGGTTGCTATATCAACTGTTTTCACTTCCTGAGAAAGAGAAATAAAATAATAAGAAACGTGAAATCAAGTGAGGATTTTATACCAACGTGTTAATGAGAGCATAACCCAATCAGTCCGCTTTGTAAGATTTTCACATGATTTTATTATGACAAACAATCCATAAGGAATAGTCAATATAAAATTTGATTTTAGGTAAATTGAAGAAGTCTAACAGATGTAATGTGTACGTTTAAGAAAAGTAGATTATTCAAAACATGTAAATAAAAAGGAGCGGAAAAACAGAAGTGCAAAATTTTTGTTTGTTTAGTAAATTAATTGTAGATAAAATTCATCAAAAGTGCTTAGTATATTATAGTATGGTGTAAGTTTAATTATGTGTCTGTGGATAACTCGTACAAGCATTTTTACTTTCTTGGCTCATCCTAAAGGAAAAAAAACAACTGCATTTTACTGAATATTCTTAGAAGTTGAAAAAAGTTTCATTTCTTTTTTAATTTTCTTGACTAAATAAAGAAGAACCAATGAGATTAAAAGAATTTTTAAAGGGAGTGATACATCTGTGAACAAATCTTTACATATAAAACATCTTTGTAAAATTTTCGTTCAGCTCTGTAAACGCATGGATGAAATTCGAAATGATAAAGAGCAATCCAAGCAACAAAGATGACTCAAATATGGGTGATGGGGATGTTAAAGAAGTAAACATGGAAAACGAAAGTTTCAGAGATTGAGTTTCAGATGACGTGCGGAGGGAGTAACTAAAAAAAATGAGGAGCGTTGCAGAGAAAAATGTAGCTTTCGGTTTTCACATGCGACAGACAAATGATTATTTCAGCCATTTCCAACTATCTTCGCCATCTTTTTGTTAATCAATAACTATTCATCCATAAAATTATACACCTACATACACAACCCCTTCCTAAGATCCATACTAAGGATTCACATATTCGAGCGCTGCTAAGCATTATTCTAGTTGCTGAAAAGAATGCTTCTATCTTTTCCGATGTTGTCTTCATTTTCTTCATTTATTTATTTTGCAACGCTAAAGAAACAAAATTCTCTCTTTTTTTTAATTGAAACGACAAAGTAGCCGATTCTTCTTTCCGGACATTATATGAAAAATAGAGCAGTGTTTTGGAAAGAATCAATAGTGTGTTGTCAATTATATTATTATTGATCGTATCCGCAGCCCATGTTGCCTGCCAAACCTTTTTGTGCAGTAAGGGACAGCTTTGAAAGGTCGTCTTTAAGTGTTATAGTTTCATTTCTCATGTCTTTTGGAAGAGCGTATTGAAGAAAACAACAGCTTATGCTGATTCATCCTATTTCATTCTTTTAGTCTCTCTGTGTGTGACCGTCTGCAGTTATATCTTTGTGTTTGTCGAAATCTCTGTCCATCTGACCGTCTTTTCTCCTCTCTTCTTACTTTTCATCTTCCTTAAGTTTCTCTTTCATCAGATTTCTCATATTCTGTCCTCATTATGATTTTTGTCCCTGTCACCTTTTTCTCTTAATTTTTTTTTCACTTATCTCTCTATCTTTCTCTCAACCTGTGCGTCTGGCTTTATGTCCTTGCCTCTGTCTCTGTCCCTGTCTGTCTGTCTATCTGTCTGTCTGTCTGTCTGTCTCTCTCTGTCTCTCTCTGTTTGTCTGTCTCTCTCTCTCTGTCTCTCTCTCTCTCTCTCTCTCTCTCTATCTATCTCTCTCTCTTTCTCTCTTTCTCTCTCTCTGTCTGTCTATCTATATATTTATCTCTCTATCTTTCTATCTGTTTAAGTATTTAAGTACTCTTTTGCTTTTTTCTCATAACTTCTAGTTATTTCATTGTTTCTATTGAAACAAGCGTGAAATTATTTAAGAGCCAATTTGAAAGTATTGATTTTATATTTGAATTCTTTGAAAGTAAGCAAAACAATAATCTCTAAACACACAAATTAAAGAGCAAATATTGGAGCTACATCTGTTTTCCATTAAAAGTGATTATGCAAAAATCGTATGCTTTATTTTGGTAAAAATTTGTTCAAATACTATGACATGATTTTTCAAGTTTAACAATAAAATATCTTTACCCACATTCAGTGATCAAACAAAATGAGTGTGTGGTGTGTGTGGATGTGGATGTTATTTGTAGGCCTGGTAAAAGCTGCAACTAACTAATCGATCAACCAAGCTAGTTCATTTACCCTAATTAAAAAAAAATTTTGAACTTATAATTACTGCTTACAATAAATATTATTATGAATTTTGATCAGCTAGCCTTATTTTCTTTCAGACACTGAAACTATAATTATGTAAATTGCTACTATCATTTTTTTCCACGTTTTTAGCTCATGTACTAAGTAAATGATGATTTGCGATGGTAGCAATGCTAGAAAAGTTGTTATCTCACATATTTCACATCAATGTCTCAAACAGTGATTGCGAATCTGCGCAGCTTGGAAAACGCATGAAGGAATAAATGAAGAAAAAAAAACTATACTGCTTATTGCATCTATATTGATATTAGACACTGATATGTTTATTGTTTAACAATTTTGCTATGAAAGCTTTACAAATAGTAACTAATGTAGAGCACAGACTATCACTTAAAAAGTATCTCAGATTAAAAAAAAAAAGACGAAAAAGCACAATTATTTTCTAAATAATTTTGATTTTTTTCTGTTTTACAAAGCTTTTTATGTGAGTATTTCCAATAACACAAGTTAAAAGATAGATACACACTTTTGAAGCGTATTGTTGAAGAAGGAAAAGATAATCTTTCACTATCTTCAAGCAATCGTCGAGACTTTCTGGTAAAGAAGTATGGCTCTCAAATTAAAAAAAAAAACCTGATTTCAACTATATCAGTATTGTTTTCCGAAGGACTTTAATTTTTAAAAAATCCAACAGTCTTCCAGAAAAGAAGAGGGAAAAAATTCCAATTCACAATCACCAAAATAATCCAGACTCTCAAAGTTTAAAATAAATTCCATGTTAGTTATGAGAACAGTAAGTTGTACCTCACACAAGCTAATGTAACGTATTCAATGCGTTAATCTTTCGTATTTAATAAAATGACGGGGAAAATCTTGACATTTTGTACACACTACACATAATTTTGACACTGTTAACTAAAGGGCCGCAGGTTTTGTTCCAAAAGGCATTCTGAGGCACCATAACTCTAACCAACTTAAACCAGTAATATTTCAAATATACAGAGATAACACGACTGTCATCTTCTGTATTGATTCATGGAAGATTTATGACTGGTGTTAGGACCTCTAGCGGCTTACCTACATTCTGATCTATGCTATATGATTGACATTGCTTAACAGGCTGGAACGGTTTGAAAAAAAAAAAAAAACCTAACGTGCAGGTCGTGTTAAAGTGCTTCGCCAGCCCGTTATAGTGATTGTGGTGTCGAGAATTGAAAAGGTTTAGAGATTTATCTGAGCTGACATAAAATCTGTGTGACATTACTCTATCACACTAATGCCTCTTTAGATTTATGCTAGTCGTTCAATTTATAACTTGGCAAAAGTCAAGTATTCTTAAATTTAAAATCAACATGATTATCATTCTAGTCGTTCAATTTATAAGTGAGTAAAAGCCAGTAATTCTTAAAATCTTATACGAAGAATCTGATTTTTACAGCTCGATTTTGTGAATGACTTTGGAAATAAAAAAAAAAAAAATATTTTTTTACCTTCTCTTGCACCACCAACCACTCGCGGTGCAGCCTGGGTTTTCAATGATAGCATAATAAACTTTGAAAACACGCATATAAAAAAATGAACTTAAATACTTTTATGTGAGAAATAAGATCCCTCTATTGACTGACACAGCAGCACATCGGTATAATGCGATTCCCTTTCAGATCTCCTTTCAGGTGCAAATTTCTTATCGATCTCTCGAATTTGATTGATATAGAACTAAAACTTTTATTGCTCTTCCACTTCAGTGAAAGATCTTCAGGCTGACAGAACCAGTGTAATTATAGCCGGGGTATTCATGACACTCTCACCCATTCTAAGTAAGAGAGAACTCTGCGAGAGATTGAAGCGCCAGGAAACTCAAGGCAGAATGGCTCCAGATCTGCTTTACCTTGTTAGCGATACCGAGTATAGCGTACTATATAGTGTACACAGCGGTCTTGGTATTAACAAAAAACGAATCTAGTTGGCCATTATTCTCAAGGCGTAAAGAAATTCTTCCAAGAAGGAAATGAAGCAAAAGGAGAATTTTTTATTCATCTTTAAATAATGTGCACTTTATATTCTTTTTAAATTCATAAGTTTAAAAATATTTTTATCTGCAAAAATTCCTGATGAGATTTTCCACGTTAACTTAATGATAATGAAAATAATAATAATAATAATAATAATAATAATAATAATAATAATAATAATAATAATAATAATAATAATAATAATAATAATAAAAATTCAATATCTATTGCTACTACAACCACCTAATAACCTAATAATAATGATGATGATGATGATGATGATGATTCAAATGCGCTTGCAATAACATTATTTTATCTTTTCTGTTTCCATTCACTATACAAAAATTAGCGAAAAATAAAGACATAGAATGTGCAATACAAGAATGCGTTTTAGGTGAGTTTTCTCTCCCCACGTTTCTCCGTCAGTCTGCCTGCCTGTCTATCTGTCTGTCTGTCCTCTCTCTCTCTCTCTCTCTCTCTCTCTCTCTCTCTCTCTCTCTCTCTCTCTCTCTCTCTCTCTCTCTCTCTCTCTCTCTCTCTCTCTCTCTCTCTCTCTCTCTCTCTCTCCCCCCCGTCATAAAGAAGCTATACGATTAAATAAAATATGTGGTGCTGATAAGAATGGCAGGCTCTTCATCGCCACAATTTGTTAAAGTGCACTAAATGATTAAAAAGACAAAATCGAGGGTCCGACATGCGGTGAAACAAGACTTGAAAGACTGCAACCATTCGTATGGTCTTATAGGAACAAAAAGTGGGATATCACTGTAGGTTCTAAACAACATAAAATAATAATACTAATCAGTCTTTATCTCCTGGGATCCGCCGCTCATGTAGTGCAATCAGTGCTAAATTATCTGAGTAGCAAACGCTTTTCTATGCTCTTGAGAAAACCGGGATGTTCTGGGAAAATAAGCTTTGACTCGTTTAGAACCAGTAACCTAAATAAACATCTTTCAGGAGAAATTACATCGTGACTATTTCTCCCTATTAAGACGCGATGCATTCTAATATTCTGACAAAGGGTAAAGCTGTATCAAAATATGGAAATAATAACATATTTAGAAAATAAAACAAGGTAAAATTCTTATTATTTCTATTATCCTGGCCTATGCTCTATTTCCTCTCTGTGTGAAAATTCGAGATTTGTTCTTATCTTTTTTTTTTGTTAAAGAAATCATGTCATTCCCTTAAAAAAAAATAAAGACTCAGAGTGTCAGCGGATAGAAGATATTTTGTGCATAAAAGTGGAATTTTTTTTTTCTTTTCTTCTCTAGCTCTAGGTTTCGAGGAGAATTTTAGATAGAGGTTGCAGATTTAGGTTAAGCTAAGCATTCAACCCTACCAGCCTTCACTACTAGTCCAACGCTGTACCGAATGAAATTAAGAGGAGGCGCAAAGAGAAACAAACTACAAAGTGCACGATTAACCATCTGTTTACCAAGTGGGCCCAAAAAACGACAGGTCTAACTTGCGAAATATTTTTTCCCTAAATCTGGAAAGGGCATAATATTGCAGCTAAATATTCCTGTGGCTAAACCACGAAATTTTTCCACTTGACTGCATGCACTATCCTATACAGAGACTCCTGCGAAATACAAGTTAATGGGTATTTGATTCGGCCTCTTCTTTCTTTCAACTTTTTTTTTTAAACAAATTTTGGACCTAACCAAATATGTGGACTAACGCCTACAACAGAAGTAACAATCCCGCCAAAAGTGGCGACTTCAGGATTTCGTAGTCACTGAATAAAATAATGTCGGTCTGTAATGGATTGATACTTAGCAAGCAAACTCCAGGGGTTTAAAAAAAAACTTTAAAATTTTTAATTACAGCATAGTTTATTTCGTAATGTGACAGCAAAGTTTTCATCAAACTTAGTCCTAGATTGGTAGCCGTGCTTAATCTATTTTTAAGGTGCATAATTTAGTAAAGTGAAGCCATTGCCGTTCCATGTTTTTTTTTTTTTAAATTAAGAACAAACATCAAGTTTGCATTAAATTAGAATTTCTTTATCACCAAAAACACCGTACATTACGACCTGATGATTGAAAATCCTAAGTTAATGAGAAGAAAAGAGTTTAAAAATAATGTTCGTTTCAGATTAACTGTAATTTAATACATTGTTGTTGTTGTTGTTGTTGTTGTTGTTGTTGTTGTTGCTGTTGTGCTTGTTGAGAAGGAGAGATAACGAGAGCCTCCCTGTTTAAACGTCCACTAAAACTGATATTTTTGCGGAAGAATATGGAGAGAGAGAAGAGAGAGAGAAAGAGAGAGAGAGAGAGAGAGAGAGAGAGAGAGAGAGAGAGAGAGAGAGAGAGAGAGAGCGATAAAGGGCTTAGAGGTTTAAGAAGATGAACAGCGGTAAACATAATTATAGAATGGAGGCGAATATAACAGAAAGAGTGTGTGTGTTTTGTAAGAATAAAAGAGTGAGGGAGAGAGAGAGAGAGAGAGAGAGAGAGAGAGAGAGAGAGAGAGAGAGAGAGAGTGTGTGTGCTTGTGTGTTACGTGTGTGATAGAGAGAAAGAAGCCTGTTTATGTCTATTTGTAAGGCAGAGGGAGGGAATGCGAATCCTCATGCCACTTCCACAATAGGTCGTTTTTAAATGTCCTCTATTTGTCTAGCTTGTCTTTTTCTAGAAATCGATCGTTGACTCTGGAAAAGAAACCAAACACCGGACGAGAGAGTCTATGGTCTATCGATAGACCCTTTCACCTGTATCTATCAAAGATTATTTTTGTTAACAGCTCGCTGCAATCGCTCGATCCCTAACTTTGTTTCACCAAATTGGCTCCCCAGGATAAAGAGATTTCTTTTACTTCTTATCGTTTTCACTAAAACTATCGTGTACTCTGGCTTTTCAGGGAGTCTGAAATTTGTGTTGAATGCGCTGGCGGTGTATGTATACATAGATCTACGTTTCCCCACGATAAAGATAACTGCTTAGTAGAGACATTATACAAAGTGGGCTGTAAACTATGAATCGATTTTGTACCGGGTTTTACTTCAGGGATGGTTTTATGCGAGAACCTGAACGTAAAAATGAGTGATTTTTCTATTACACTTGTACTAATAAATCGGCCCTCATTAAAAACAAGAAGCACCTTATTCAAAATATAAATAATTTTTAAACGTTTCAATTTTTTTTTTAATTTTGCTATAGAAAATTTAATGTGTATTTGAAATAAATGTATTCAAGTCACAAAGAGAATAAAGATTAAAATCTGTAGATAATAATAGCTAAGTCTCACCAAAGATGATCAATAACAGAGACACGTGGAAAAGGTCCAAAATTGAAATAAAAATAATTGCTAGAGGCGACAATATGCACATTTAAAGAATAAATATTGTAGTGAACGTAAAGGTAAAGGGATGGAGAGATAAGTAGAAAAAATTGAAAATCGATAGTTAAATGAATAGGCAAGTGAAAAGAAAGATTGATAAACAGATTATGGATCAGAAGACTTTCAGATAAATTGATATAGATATTTGATAAAACAATGGATAAATATAGACCAAACTGATAAATATCAAGATATAAATTATAAAGATATAACATATATACATATATATATATATATATATATATATATATATATACATACGTCCATACATAAATTCATACATACATGCACCAACACGTGCAAGTACTTAACCACTCATACATATATGTATAAATGAATTAATAAGAATGTATTTCGATAGGCAACAAAAATAGGTTGTAAGATAAATATATATATGGAAGAAATCGAAAGAAAGATAGCCAAAAGTACCGATTTAGTACCAGATTGATATAAAATTTCAAACAGATTAGTAGATGTGATAAACATGTAAATAAACAAGGAAACTATTATTTAAGAACATCCTTCATTTTCTGTCCTTTTGAAAGATATAAATCACATATTAAGGATGTGATAAGAACCAGCCACCCAGAACACCAAGACAAAATAAAGAAAATTGAATAAAGAATAAGTATTTAGTTAAGCATGCAAAAACTTCTCCAAAGTATGTACAAACACATTGAAATATGCTATTTCTTTAAAAATTTGGAAACATTAAATATTGTATAACATATTGCATAATATGAAAGCATATTTTTTAGCGTAAGAATTTGCTATTGTGGGATACGAGTTATAGAATCAACATGTTCATTTATTATATATCTTGTCGCGAAGACCCGAATTTTTTCGTAAAAGCTAAATCCCTCAGAGAATGAATTTCTTCACGTTCCTGTGTTTTAGTTATCCTTGTGGTTTTTTTTTTTTTTTTTTTTTTTTTTGAACTTTGTGGAATTACCTGCGATCCGTGGATCCGTGTGAATTTACATGAATTCCTTATTCTCCTCATATTAGAGCTTTACAACAATGTTGTAGGGTGACTCGGCTAATTTCATTGCATGGTGGCTTACTCCACTGAACCTAGAAAACCTTTGTCTGGAGACGATGTTAGGGTGACTCGATTAATTTCATTGCATGGTGGCTTACTCCACTGAACCTAGAAAACCTTTGTCTGGAAACGATGTTAGGGTGACTCGACTAATTTCATTGCATGGTGGCTTACTCCACTGAACCTAGAAAACCTTTGTCTCATTGCATGGTGGCTTACTCCACTGAACCTAGAAAACCTTTGTCTGGAAACGATGTTTACGTAGAAATGATCTCGCTGAGTAGGGAAGTTAGAAAAAAAATTTAATTGAACTCAGAAATTAGGTTACACCTCTGAGTTCAATTAAATTTTTATGTTGTTTTGTCCCTGTGGAATGTTACTATATAAAAATAGATAAATAAATAATAATAATGATAATAATGATGATGATGATGATGATGATTTTGATGATGATGATAATAATAAATAAATAATTAAATATAATGAAGATAACAAAAATAAGAATAAGTGCTCTAATAACAACTATACTAATAAAGATTAATAATAATAATAATAATAATAATAATAATAATAATAATAATAATAATAATAATAATAATAATAATAACAATAATGATGATGATCAAACAAGACGCTCAGAATTCACTACTTTCATGCAGCCGTGATATACTGAAAGATTTAAACAGGTCAATATCAAAAGCGTTAGCGCAGTGCTAAACTAACTCAAGACATTATAGAAAATTCTGCTAGAAATGCTTGTTTTCGAAAGAGAACAAATAATATTTCGTTCTCTATTTTCAGTATAAAATAGGAGCAAAAACAGAACGGTAAAATAGACTACGTTTCATCAATAATTATAATATCTCTTCGAGCTAAAAGAATAAGAGACAAACTCACCTCTTCTAGAGCATAAAGCTGTTCCAGTGATCCATTGGAATAGATTTGTTTCAAAATAAATACGCTTTTGACAACTGTCTTTGCTCAGTATACAACAATTACTGCAGTTCTCGGGACACGGTCACTGCAGAGGCTCAGGTGCCAGTGTCGAGCCTGATAGAACTGCGAAAACAGTCGGAAGAGTCTGAGTAATGCAGACAGTACAGATACCTAATCGGCGATGACGGGAAGGTGGTGGAGAGAGAGAGAGAGAGAGAGAGAGAGAGAGAGAGAGAGAGAGAGAGAGAGAGAGAGAGAGAGAGAGAGAGAGAGAGAGAGAGAGAGAGAGAGAGAGAGAGAGAGAGAGAGAGAGAGAGAGAGAGAGAGAGAGAGAGAGAGAGAGAGAGAGAGAGAGAGAGAGAGAGAGAGAGAGAGAGAGAGAGAGAGAGAGAGAGAGAGAGAGAGAAAACAGGCGACAAGGAAAGAATGAGAGAAAGTGAGAAGTGAGAGAGGAAGAGAGAGAGAGAGAGAGAGAGGGGGGGGGAGAGAAAACAGGCGACAAGGAAAGAATGAGAGAAAGTGAGAAGTGTGAGAGGAAGAGAGAGAGAGAGAGAGAGAGAGAGAGAGAGAGAGAGAGAGAGAGGGGGGGGGAGGGAAGGAGAATAATTTGTCAGGTTAAAATTCAGTAAAGAGGGGTTGAGGGATAAGGAGAGGGAGAAAACAGAGAAGGCGATGGAGAGATTTATTACACATAAGACAAATAAAGAAAAAAATGCAGGGACTATAGGAGAGCTGGAAATATTTAAGAAGGACACATGTGAAATTAAAATATTTACGTAATGCAAAGTAGAAATATCGATGAGATATGAAACCAACCAATAAAAATTAGATGTTGATTACACATCAATCAATCAGGTGCCGTGCTCTTTAGCGTAGGTGATCATGGCCTTCTACGCATCTCTATCCCTCATCGCTGTCAGTGCTTCTGTCACTCTTCCTACTTGGAAAAAAAATCTTTTCACACCGTTTTCCTCTGCTGCATTTCCCTAGATTATTTCAGTAGTCACAAGATGTTCTATTTTCACTCTTCTCATCACATGGCCGAAAAGGGTTGATTACATAGGTTTTACACCGGTTTAAATAAACTATTGTAAAATAAAATGAGGAGAGAAGAGAATAAGGAGAGAGAGAGAGAGAGAGAGAGAGAGAGAGAGAGAGAGAGAGACAGACAGACAGACAGACAGACAGACAGACAGGCAGGCAGACAGACAGACAGAGAATGCGAATATCACTGTGCAGAATGG
>JAWDGP010005713.1:292500-390000 GCA_033675545.1 Elysia crispata
TTGCGAACTGCAAAGCAGCTGTGTATTGCTAGGAATGATGCTACAAAAGAAGGGAAAATCTTATTTAAATATCGCATATGTTGAGGTGTGTTATGTACAAAAGAGTTTAAAAATTATGAATGACCTCTTTCTTAAGTGGATCTCAAGCCGAGGAAATGAGCTCAGCTTCCAAGTCAGACTAGCATATTGTCTTAATATGTTCACAGCTTGCATGAAAAATGAAAAATTTGAAATATTAGAAATACAGGCAAGAAGGAATGCTTTGATTTTCGCACAAAGTTGGGCAAACAATAACTAAAAAAAAAGAGCATGGCGTAGTTTGTAGCTGGTGATTTTTTTTATTTTGTATTTTTTTTTAATGACAACCAGAGTAGATAATTTTCTTCCCACAAGTCGTAAGAATTTTACAATGTGATCTATTATCAAGCGCTAAGTTTTGCATGTTTTATAATTATGTACAAATTTACATGGCCTGTTTGAGTTATTGCATAAAATAAAGTTAATTTTATTCTCAATGAATCAGGCTTTAGTGTAACACAACCTGTCTTGAGAGCTGTGCTCTAGGCTCACTTACATAAATTAACGTTATCTTCACATTATAGTATGACAAAATCATGATCCATCCTGGATAGATGTTTAAAAATTTCAGAGGACTGAAGTGAAGATAGTGACCCCATGTAATATAGGAAAAGGGGACATTCTAGCCATTGGTTTTAATACCTAGTATTTCCAACACTTGACTCTCGAGGAGAGGACTTTGATGGTAAAATAGAAATCAAACTCGATGATTGAAAAAGATTCATTATTTAGGGGGCGATTTTTTCATCTTGCAGTTAGGTTGATGATTATCAAGCATGTCCTGTAACTCAGCTCTCTCAACCGTCATTTTCTCAATCTCTACGTGCATCCTCGACTGTTTCTCCTCTAAGCGCTTTACCTCCTGCGAAAAAAAGGGATAGAGAAAAAGCCAGTTTATAATTATTGGCTCCACAAAATACCTAGGTTTAACATTTAATGTTGGAAAAGGTAGCTTTTCATATTGAGTTTAATTAAGAGACGGTAGTTTTTGCATCCAGCATCTTTTTTCATACATACAAAAAACGCTTTGTGGTAGTATTTTGTATTACTTTATAAAGTCGTGTCATGTCGACCTCTCTAGAGGTGACACAATATGATAGTGATAATGATAGAGGAAAATTTAACTTATAGTTTTTTTATTCATTCCAGATGTACAACTCAAAAGTCGCTGATAAGGATCGTTAGAAAGATAGAAGAAGGTAGAAGTGTCGAAGTGTCGATTGTATTTATTGATAAGGAAAATAAAAATGATGAAGACTGCAGCGACGGCGACGACGACAATGATGATGATGATGATGATGATGACTAAGATCATAATGATGCGGCTGCTGATGGTGGTATGGTTGGGGAAAATTAATGCTGATTAATAATCACACTAATACCGCGACGATAATAATGTTGATCTTAATGATAGGAAAGATTGTTCTTCCCTTATCATTTGTTACTCTTCTATAGACAAGAACTGAGAAAATAAAACATCAAAAGGCGCTCATTTCTTAATATTCTCAAGAAGAAGAAAAAGAAGTAGAAGAAGAAGGAGGAGGAGGAGAAGAAGAAGAAGGAGAAGAAGAAGAAGAAGAAGAAGAAGAAGAAGAAGAAGAAGAAGAAGAAGAAGAAGAAGAAGAAGAAGAAGAAGAAGAAGAAGAAGAAGAAGAAGAAGAAGAAGAAGAAGAAGAAGAAGAAGAAGAAGAAGTAGAAGAAGAAGAAGAAGAAGAAGAAGAAGAAGAAGAAGAAGAAGAAGAAGAAGAAGAAGAAGAAGAAGAAGAAGAAGAAGAAGAAGAAGAAGAAGAAGAAGAAGAAGAAGAAGAAGAAGAAGAAGAAGAATAAGAAGAAGAAGAAGAAGAAGAAGAAGAAGAAGAAGAAGAAGAAGAAGAAGAAGAAGAAGAAGAAGAAGAAGAAGAAGAAGAAGAAGAAGAAGAAGAAGAAGAAGAAGAAGAAGAAGAAGAAGAAGAAGAAGAAGAAGAAGAAGAAGAAGAAGAAGAAGAAGAAGAAGAAGAAGAAGAAGAAGAAGAAGAAGAAGAAGAAGAAGAAGAAGAAGAAGAAGAAGAAGAAGAAGAAGAAGAAGAAGAAGAAGAAGAAGAAGAAGAAGAAGAAGAAGAAGAAGAAGAAGAAGAAGAAGAAGAAGAAGAAGAAGGAGAATGTGACATGTGGATTTCACAATGTCCTCCAATAACATAACACATAACCGATCGCCGTTAAAGAAAATCAATTTTTTTTATTTTACAATTATTTGCACTTACAGCCAAAAGCATCTCTATACGCATTCGTTTTTTGAATCTACAAGCTCTGGCAGAAAGACGGTTTCTCTCCCTTTGTACAATTGGATCCAACGGTTCTTTCGAATGTTTGGTTTCTTTATCAGAATCTGTATGATCTTGCTTCGCTGAGGTGCTAGCTTCACTTGCTTGACCATGTTCTGATTCTGCTACATCTCTCTTAATGCTGACCTGTAAAAAAATCCAATTTAAAAGGTATTTGAAATTAACATACGATCAGCTTTGGTTGTTTTGTCTTTGGTTAAGGGGAACAGAAACATACAAAATAAACTGTGGATATATATAATACTCTTTTTTTAGCAATGCTTTTGTATTGCTGTACTTTACTTGTTACGCTTGATTAACACTCCTTCAAAAAGGAGAGTTTTTTGCTATCATGGAAAAAATAATTGAAGTTATGAAAACATTCTTTCACGTAGCCGAGACCTATAAAAAAATTGGCAAAGTTTGAATTACAAGTGAAGGATAATGCTGGTAAAAAAAAACTAGTGGAATAGAATTCTTAGCCTCCATGCACCAAGAATCAGATTGAGCGTAGGTTTTATAAAGAGTTAACAACATTCTGGAGCAGTCATCAGAAATGGATTCAATATTGATTATCAATTTTCTTTTTTTGTGTACAAGCCTCTGATAGCACTGGTCAAGCACTGCTATGGAATCAAGACAGTCAAGAGTCAAATATGTCTTCTGTGACTCTTTCTCTCTGGTTTTGGCAGTTAATCAATACTACAGCCACTTTTACAAGAAGCAGTCTTCAATAGATGAGCCTGGCACAGTAAGATGACATTGATTGTGCCCAGGACCTTTGCACAGAATGGCAATTGTTCTTGATATTTCCTC
The DNA here is from genome assembly GCA_033675545.1 of Elysia crispata. NCBI lineage: Eukaryota > Metazoa > Mollusca > Gastropoda > Plakobranchidae > Elysia > Elysia crispata. Next base: position 295,695 of record JAWDGP010005713.1, read on the forward strand.
CAAATCCAAATCCATCGCGCTACATATCCATCTATCAAAATTAAATGTTGTGAAGGTAATATCACAGAATAAAAAGCAAGTGAAACTAAGCGAGCAATACTTGTAGAAATTTCGCTTGTTTATATTTAATAGCATTTAAGATAGAAATGGAGGCACTGAAGGAAACAAGAAGACTAGGAAAAGCAAAAATTTAAAAGACAAGGGAACTCAATAGTTCGACTGAAAACTACCAAATGTCAATTTAACTAGAAAGTTTATCTTGATTTGTATCAGTGAAATCTGGAATGCTCTCGAATTACCAAACGGCTCAAATCGAAAATGATTTCACTATTGGCTTCAATTAGTTGAGAAAAAAAACGTGGTCAGAAAATAGAAAATTTTAAGAACAATACTTGGAAAAAAAACTGGACAAAGACAGTGATTAATTAATTATAAATTAAGGCAGAGAGTCATCAGTCAATCTGTGTACAAGTGAAAGCAGTTCCGAATAAAACATGGAAACAGCAGAAACACATGGATGGAAAAAGAAATGGTAAGTCAAAGGCTAAAGTCAAGAAATCGTTCCGAGATTAAAAAAAAAAAAAAAGGACTTGGAGGTGGTCTTAACTTTGGAGCATGGTGAAAAGGCAATGAAGATGATGAAGATTCTTAAACGTGAGTTTCAAACAAAAGAGAGGGACTGAGTAAAAAATGTACCAATCAAAATTTACGTCGTGAGTGTTTTTCTGCAGAAAACTTATTGTCATTCGACATGTTTTTTTTCCTTGCTTTCCTTATCGTTTTCATCGCTATAGTAATAACCAGCTTATTCTCTTTCTTCTGCTCTGCTTCTACTGCAACAACTTTTTTCCCTGCCTTTATTTATTTCTTTTTTTTTTTTCTGTCCCCTCTTTACCCCGCATTCCTTTTTTCTCCTTTCCCCTTCTAAGCGTTTTATAGATATTTTTGACTCTTTGTTCCTGAAGAAGCCCATACAAAGGCCCTTCGTTTTTTTGTGCCTTATTAACGTGAACCACTATAATAATGCCGTACGTTATTTATCCTCCATACTCTATATTTTCACTTGATTGCAAGAGCCTTTATAATAAGATTCGTCTTCTCAACCTCGGTCACCTTATTTTATCCTTTTTGGGGGCATAAACGTGTTATTTTTCTTCATGATTAAGCTTATTTTTAATATTTGTATAAAAATTTACTTATGAATATTGAGATTTACATTTGAATCTTATTCTCAGTAACTATGAAACCCACATTTCCAAGTTTTCAAGATTACATTAGTAAAACAAAATTTAATGATTTGATAAATCAATTTATACATGTACTTATGCTTACTCTGTGACTGGTCGAAGGATAAAGCCCGCTCATAGTGAGAGATGTAGATTGGTTTGAGTCTAAACTTTCTGTACTGGAAGTTGAGGCCTCCTCTATGCTCATATCTGTTCTGGCCCTCTTTTTCTCTGGGTCTGCACCTAAGAATCCTTTAGCGGATCTTTTTAATCGTTGGCGTCTTACATCTTTTGAAATCCCTGGATCCAAGATATTGTACCTTTTGCCTTGCATTGAAGGTGTCATGCTTTTGCCTTTTAACTTAGTTCTAAGAGACGCTTTGATGGAAGGGTTTACTGGTTCAGTGCTTGGGTTAAGCTTTACAAGAGGTATTGATGATGATGATGTTAATAATGTGGTTGTTGGGCAAAATGGCCTCGCCGTACAAGTATTTAGAACAGTAGAGACGGTTGCAACCTTGTTTTCGACAGTTTTGCTGGCTTCAGTTTTCATGCTTTTGTTGGGAAAGTTTGCAGTCGTTAAAACGTCTTCTGAATACTTATTTTTAGATCTAGATGTGGTAACAGTGCTACTGTATGTAACGCAAACACTTGAAACTGCAGCAGAAGTCGTTTCTAACATTGAATTATCACTGGAAAGCAAAAGATTGTTACAAGAAGAACTCTGTGTGGCCGTTTTCGTCTTATCTGAGCGACTAGGAATTGAGGTGCAGGAATATCTACTTTCTGGGAATCCAAGAGTGGTGCTAGCGATTGTATTAAAATAGGAGCTGGGCGTGAAAAAGTTTGAGACATTTCTTGATACATTTGGAGACGTCACTTTAAGTTGAGAAGAGGATGCAGTTGTTGTATTTTCTGTCCTTAAAAGTGTGCCTCTATCTTCACCAGAGGACCAATCACTAGCAGAGTGCTTAGGCTGTATATCTATTAACCGACTTTTGAACTCGATCGTATCAGGAATGTAATGAGCATCTAGGTTGAAGGCTTGTTGTCTTTCTACATTCAGAGCCTCCGGCAAAAAATCTGAGTAGGATTCCATGGTCGATTTATTAAGTTGTGATAGAGAATCAGTTATGTCACTTGTATCGTCTAGAAGAGGTTCTGGCAACGCCAGAGAAAATGGGAAGGAGTCTGAATTCACTGGATCTGATGTCACTTGGGGTTGTATGTGAGGTATAAAGGAATTCGGATCTAGACAATCGTAGGGACTGCTGTGTGATGTGTTGGTAGAATCAGTTTGTTGAGCATAAAGAGATGAAGAGTGAGTTATTTCTGGTTCTTGAAAATATGCATCAACGATGGTGTTACAGCTAGAGCTAGAGAAACTTGTATAATTAGTTAAATGCATTGGTGAGTTGTGTAAATGTTCATGTAGCGGGTGGTTGATATCAGCTGGAAGAGACAATTGATGTTGAAACTTTGGAAAAAATCTTGGGCTTAGTGATGAGGTATGAATGTTCTGATTTGATTGAAAAATTGGGTCCGATGACGAGCGAATCAGTTGGTTTTTGTGTCTATGAATGTCTACAGATTGCACAGATTGAGTATTAGTTGGTACAGCTGTGGTCATTGGGTTCTGAGGCAGATATTTTTTAGCTTCAAAATCAGAAAATAGTTTTGTACTTGGATGACTAGTGAGCATTTGGTGTGTACATGTGGGCGTAAACGTGTCTGTTTCTTGACATTGTGAGTCTAAACTTACGTAGCTGAACCCAGAATCATTTTGTCTGCAGCTGTCCTCAACAGATGATACTCTTGAATCTGCTCTGATCAATGTCTGTGAACTAAGCATGTTGGAAGATGTATCGATTTCAGAGAGATCATGACATGGAAATGTGCCAGAAACAGGCGCGTTTTGTAATATCTCTGGATTAGTTGCGCTGGCGTTGAAAGGGACGTGAATGTCAGCATCGATATCAAAATCATATGTGGAGAGCATATCTATGTCATTCATTGGTAATGTCGTGGGTAAAAGTTCCGATACGTCTTGTTCTGTAATTTGTGTCCCCGAGAGCAAGGATTCGGTTCCCAAAGGTATCTGTAACAGCCTCTCCTTGGTCCTTGATCCAGAAGCTTGTGGAGATATTTGTATAAGAGATGACATTACATGAGTAGTAGGCGTGCAGAAACTGGTCGGCATGTTCTTTCGAGTGTCTCTTGAGGGGACATAAGCTGTTACATCGAGTTCTTTACTAGTTAAAATACGATTTAATTTATGTGAGGATTCATCTGCCTCTGACTGGTCACTTTGAATGACGTCGAAAGATGATGTAGCACCACTTGCCTTTTCATTATTCTGACTGACATGTATATTAAAGTCGTGAGGCCTATTTGAAGCACTGAACACTTTGCTGTCCTTAAGGTTTCCACGTTCAGCATTTGGATAACCCGAAACGACAGAACAGGTGACCACCGTGTTGCTGTGAATGTCGCTGGAGTATAAATTAATATAGGGAGAGAGGTAACTCCCATGCTCTAAGGATGAGGCCTCTATGGGGTGCTGGTGAGATGAAGAGCTCCCTCCAGCAGATGGTAGCAGGTAGCCTGATGTTTCTGTAAACTCTATCAGCGATTCAGACCAGTCCTTTAAGCTCAAAGGTGGGTTGACTGCATCAGAGCTGAAGCCTGTTCCTGGCAGTTGCCTGTATGAAGTTTGGATTCCCACTGGATTTGGTGCCATGCTTTCTGTTTCCAGGCTGCTATCATCAGAGCTGGACATTATTCATGCCGAGGCAAGAATTCATGATTTCATTGTGTCTCACTTGTAGGCTGAATTTTCGGATGATTACTGTAACCCCCACCTTCTGGGGTTACTTGAGATAAGACTTGTGTCCAGTTTTGGAAGGAATTTACTATTGCACCATCTTCCAGGTGGAAACAATTCAGCCCAGACAAAGTAGATAATAATATGTTTATAAAATCTGCAAAAGGGTAAAAAACTTGGTAAGTTAAGGAAACAAAGTGAAAATACTCAGGGCGTTATTACTAAAGATACAGAGTCGATCTCATTTTAGAATTTTTTTTTAAGACTTTGAAAGTCTCATTTTTTTTAATTTTTATAAGAATTTGAAAGTCTCATTTTTAAAAATTTTTATAAGACTTTGAAAGTCTCATTTTTAATTTTTTTTTTTTTATAAAACTTTGAAAATCTCATTTTTTTAAATTTTTATAAGACTTTGAAAGTTAGTTAAAGATCTGAAATGGATAACCATCTCTACGGTTCGGATTTGGTAAAATTAAGTAACTTGACATTTTATTGTACATTTTATCTTAGTACAACTCTTCAAGATTTTTCTTTTGCGTATGAGATATTATTACAAGTCGTTATTTTTTTTTTGTAGCATTTTGTTTCTGTGACTATTAAGAATATGGAAAGGTGACATATGTGAACAAGAAAGAAGCTAAAGGATGTTTGTGATAAAGATTATATAGTTATGGGATACATGAAATTTAAAAAAGGTAATTTTTTTTTAAATAAAAAGGCATTTCTTTTCATAGAAAGCAAATAAAGACAGTACCAGTACATTTGAAAAATTATCAAATCCTTAAGTATTCTAGAAAATTTCTTTCATTGATAATGAACAAACAAAAACATTAGATGTAAGCATACTTAGTAATAAAATGGTATAGTTATAAAATATTGCAGAGGTATTTTTAAAGTGTTAAATTTTAACTTTATACCCATGGGTAATTTTAAGCTGTTTAACGGCTTCCGTCCTCGTCGAAGTTTAAAATAAAAAAAAACCCTAAGGTAATACTGCTCAATGAAGAACCAAGGGAAAGTCAAGGTCGTTCTTTTTAAGCTAGGCTGTATAAATCTTACTTTAATCATAATACTGCGTTTCGAATCGTTTTTAATTTTGGCACTAAATTAACCACAAACTTTAGTAAGTGGAACTCTAGAAAAAAATTGTCAATAATTCAATAGTCATTCAAAGGCATTATTTTTAATAATTGTGTGGAGCTTCCTGTACTGTTTACCACAGCAACAGCGCATCTCATCAATAATGTACATTAAACATACGAGAAACCGAAAAAAAAAATTTTGTTTAATTTATCTTTTCTATTTCCTTTGGTTTCTATTTTTTGAATTTTTACATTATTCTATTTTGTCTTTACATAGAAATAGCTTTTATTCATTAATTCATTAAGCAGTCGATTTTTTGCATTATTATTATTATTATTATTATTATTATTATTATTATTATTATTATTATTATTATTATTATTATTATTATTATTATTATTATTATTATTATTATTATTATCATTATTGCAAAAATTTTTGCTGTTGTTGGATTCTTTATTATTATTGTTCTATTTTTAGTTTCTTTTTTGTTGTTGTTATTATTATGAATTGTTTAAGGTATAGATTATTCATTTTTCTATCGTTAGCATATATTATAAAATGTATTTCAGCTATGAAAACTAGTCAATTATGGTAGTTAAATTGACAAAACGTAGACAAAGATAAGTTTGCTATTAACTTAACTGCACCATCGCATCTGGGATTTTAGATTTTGATTAAAAATTAACCTTTTATGTGTCTTTTTCATCAGTGTGTGTATTCCAATTGTATTATTCTTTTATTGTCTAGTACAACACTAAAGTAGGCTTCAAGTTCCGCAAATCATGTAACTTATTGCAATTTAAACCTGCAAAGTGTGATTTATTTGGGAAAGGACTAAGTGCATTTCTCTTTCGACACATTCTCTCAAAATAAGCAATGATTTAGGTGGTAATCGACCACTGTTATAGCAAATCTGTTAGTTTCAATCTCAATCCTTTCTGATGATAACACGTATAAACGCGCCTTGTAACACAACAATGACATAAATTTTTGCTGGAGAGAGTTCAGAACAAAATAAAATGAATATTCAACGAGAAACAAGTTTAGGCTTTCAGCGCTAAACCGTGTGTTGGAACTAAGTTATCAATATTCTAAAATGGCTGGCACTCGAAGGTGTGTAACGATGATAGGCCTAATTCTAAAATGAAAGTTCAATATTTCCATTTATCTTTGACTAGATTAGTGTGGATACCATACCTTGTTGTATTGCTTTCAAAACTTTACTTCCTTAGTCATAAAAATGTCTAACAATAAATTGTTACCAACATATTCACAAGCGTACATGTTGTCATGAAAATACAGTCAGACAACATTCTTTGATTGGTTAAGCATAATTAATTATTTTCTTACAGTTTCAACACCCACATATAGAAATGATTTTCGCTTTTTGAAAGAATAATACACAGTATCGCTAAGGGTAGAGGCTAAAGTGTAGGACTTGGTTCCTATCTGTATCTATTTCAGACATTTCCCTGCCACCATTCTTGTCACAGTTGATGTAGACCTACACTTATTGCGTTTTGTCTCTTTCTGATGGAAGCGATAGTTTTAAAAGCACCATGCCGGTGAAATATAATTTTTCTAAATTTCTTTTGCAGTGCTTAATTTCATTTTATTGATATATGCGTTTATTTTTCCTTGTGTTGTTAAATTTTTATTCATTGATTTTTTTTTATTTTCTATTCTATGATAATAATAGACATCATCTTTTCATTAATACTATTATTATTGTTATTATTATCATCCTTATTATTATTATTATTATTATTATTATTATTATTATTATTATTATTATTATTATTATTATTATTATTATTATTATTAGCATCATCATCATCATTATTATTATTATTATTATTATTATTATTATTATTATCATCATCATCATTATTATTATTATTATTATTATTATTATTATTATTATTATTATTATTATTATTATTATTATTATTGCTATTATTATTATTATTATTATTATTATTATTATTATTATTATTATTATTATTATTATTATTATTATTATTATTATTATTATTATTTATATTATTATTATTATTATTTATATTATTTGATCCTTTTCATCTTCATTACTATGTTTTTCACTTTGCAGATGTAATCAAGTATGCTAGTAGAGGGTGGTTTTTATGTACTTTAAAAAAAAAAAAAAAAAAAAGCATACAGAATGAAACGTAAAGATACAAGAAACAAAATATGCGGTTAATTTAAATTGTCAATTTGTGTGTTGAAACTTTCTTTTAAAAAATATTGTTTTCTATAAACCATTGTAACCAGCGAGTAACTTTTTGATAATCAAATAAGCTGTTAATGACATGCGGTTTATGGTGAGAGCAAAAGGGTGTTTTATTTTACTTTCCGTTTTTATAATGTAATTTGTTTAATTTTTACAACTAACATGGGACTTTGAGAATTACAAAGTTATCGGTATCTAATTATTTTACATCGGCACTAATAATGATGTTCTATCCATCTATTCAGTTTGGTATCGGAATAGAAAAATAAATTTTGGATACACTTTAAGAGTAAACAGCGGTGTATTTAACTTTATCTAATTCCGAAAGAAAAAGTTGTTTTTCATAAATCTTCAGTTGCGGTGCTGTAGATAGTTTTTAACTTCTCTTTTCCTTTGTATAATTGCTAGAATTACTATTGTTGCCATATTTTATCACTAGTACACTTACAATGTTAGATATCCATGTTGCTCTTTCGGCAGTTCAATGCACAACAGAAGGAAAACTTTTACCGCACGCGTTATATTGAGCGATTATTATTTTCGTTTCCATGGAAGTTTTGGAAAATACGGTGTTGAGCAACATTTATATCTGGACGAGATAACGTGTGATAAAAATAGACTTAGTGGTTTTATTTTTGGATTTCATGAAAACGAGGTTGGGGAACCCAGTGAAAACGTCCGGCCGAATAAGATCTACAACTCGAACGAGTAAAAACTGCCTGTCCCCTGTGGTTTGCTTCGTTCGTTTCCAAAAGTTTACATAAGTTTACCTGTATACCATATGAGGTTATTTAATTGATAAGACGCTGAGTATGAGTTATTTTGCATAATCTTTCCTTTAGAAATCTCAACTCAGAGTCATTTAGCAGCTGCGTGCACAAGTAAACTTAGAACTAATAGAAACTCTTTATTCGCACGTAAGTACGAACAGCAATATTTACGAGACCGTCATTAAAAAAAAGGCTCCCGGGGAAATCCGTTGACGATCCTTCGTGTCAATGTTGCATTTCTTGCGAAATAGTCGTGTGACTGTGAATGGTTATGGTGATAGCGGTTCGTCTGAATCTAGGCCAACCTCAAAACTATTGAAGGCCAAAGATATACCGGTAGTTGTAGTGAACTCTCTTTTGACAACCTTGCCTGTGTGTCAATGCTCTATTTCCTTTTCAACTCAATGTGGCTTTCAATAAAATTATTTCACATAGTGCGGGGTGAAGTCAAATTTATTTTCTATTTTGAAATGGTTATTATAAGGTGTGGCCTTTTAGACTGCCTACAATTTTTTTCGATATATAATTGGTTTTAAACTGCCCATCTCGTGCTAAAGAAAAATAAATCAATAAAACTCGTATGCACAAATTTGTTTTGATTTTGATAACTAAATAACTTAACATCTTTTTTGTTAACCGGGTAATGAAAAATAGATTTTAGAGTTAAATTGTTATCCGATTACATGGTCTGTTGGTGAGTCAGTTTGGTAAAGTAGATCTATCTTTCTTGTCAAACTAAACTGCTCCTCTCCTACTGTCTTTATTTTCTCCGATGCTAATTTATTTCTAGAGACTTTATGAATAATGTTAGCTTCTCGTTTTGTCTTGAAATTTTCATCTGTCCAATAAAATATATAACTGGGCTTACTGAAATATTCAACTAATTATACGATACCCCCCCCCCCCCCCCCCATTGTTGTTTTTTTTTGTTTGTTTTTTTTTTTTTTGTTTTTTTTTGTTTTTTTTTTAGAAAAAATAAAGTAAATTTAAAAAAGAAGCATACGAAAATCTTTAAAGAGTTTTAAACTGACAATACTAGCTCGCTAACAAAAACCTAATGAATCTTAAAACTATAGGAAACTACTGAAACGTCAAATCGTTGTCACAACCAATGCCACCTGGAAAATTAAACCGTGATATTTTCTTTGTTATTCTTGCCACTTCCTGGAGAAATCATGGGATCAGGACATAACCTAACATAATAAAAGAGCTGCGTCCAGTTGCAGGAGTTATTGCAGTTTCCGTGTTTTTCATGCTGTTAACTAAAGTTGAAGACCGTTTTGGGTCACATCTGTCGATGTGAGAGACAGGGAATCAAAGTATTGCGGCCCTAAATTCAAGATTCTGGATTTCGATCTAGCACCCAATCATTTTCTGCTCACAAAATAACAATAAAATGTTCTTAAACGTGTGCTGATTCATATATATATATATATATATATTTGTGTATTTAAAATAAACTTTTAACTAAATAAAACTAGATAGGGCTAGATTTTCCAGTTGCTCAACAGAAAATAAACTAGCGATATAGCGTATATTGAAACGCAAGACGATATCACCTTTGTCATATTAGAGATGTTGAGGGTTTACTTTCATATATATTTTTAAATGGATTAGAAATTAAGTGCGTTTAAGGAATAAGCAATAAACATATTAAAGAAAAGCTGGGAAATAAATAATACACATATACGTAGATAGGTGATTCTATGGTTATTGCATGAGTATTTTAAAAACAAAATCAGTTGAGAGGTCTCATCTAGGTCATATCTAGATATTCAGGGGTGACAATGAAGCAATCTCATGGCTAACTCTATCCGAATCGCTTAATATGTTGTTTTCTATGAAGCAATGCAGACACAATGAAACGCAAAGGCTAAATAAAAAATAACAAAAAAGTCATGCCTTGAATACCTTCAAAACCACAGGTTAATTAGGACACATTAATCTGGGTTCAAAACCATTACAAAAATGCATTTTATTCACACCATTTTTTTTTCTCTCGAAAAAGTCTAGCGATGACTGAACCCTAAAACAATTCTAAGTAAACCTCCACCCAACACTTTTCCAGAACTCTTTGATAAGACCTGGTTTTTTTTTATGAAGTTGACGTCTTTCGAAAGTCTGGTAAAAAATTAACGAAACAATCGTTTAACGCAATGTGAGTCATGCAGAGTGCACTTATTTCGTTATCACTTTAATGAGTGTTACTGATTCAGAGACTGAATGACTTTTTTTTTATGAAATCCATGTCAAGCAGTCAGTTCACTATCAGTCTAGATCAAGTACATCTGCCGAGTTCAAATAAGGTTACACAGGTATAATGAACCTTTTGCTGTCGACAAGATATCATCTACTCCAAAATTGAAATATATTTCTTCAATTACACCTTATCTCTCTCCCTCTCTCTCTTTCTCTATTTTTCTTTCCGTCCCCCCCTCTCTCTCTCTCTCTCTCTCTCTCTCTCTCTCTCTCTCTCTCTCTCTCTCTCTCTCTCCCTGTCTCTGCCTATCTGTCTGTCTCTTTGTCTGCCTCTGTCTCTGTCTCCCTCTCCATCCCTCTCTTTTTATGTCTTTCTCTTTCAAGATTGAAATGTAAAATATAATTGATTTTTCTTTCAATTTCTTTCTATAATTATACATAATTTCCAAGTCATGAGATACTTATTTTCAGCATTGAAAATTTATCTTTGGTTGCAATGAAAAAAATGAAGTCATCGACGTATAAATTGATGTCAAGTAGGGAAAAAGTGAGTATTAAAATATTAAAATAAATTCATATTTTAGATAAACAAAGATTAAGGAGAGTGGGTGTTAAAATAAAGTATCAGCTTTATAGCAGATCAACCTATAGGAGTTCACTGCAAGACTCTGATTGGTTTCTGAGAAGCTAGATTAGAGCCCCTAAATAAGTTCTAGCTGAAGAAAATAACATTGGCTTTTTTTTTTTTAACTTAATGGCGTTTTCTCTTGTGTAGCGTTAAAAGGCCAAAGAATCACTCTGTGGTCGATGAAAATGATCGTTGTCGCGAGAGCGAGAGACGAGAGAGAGAGAGAGAGAGAGAGAGAGAGAGAGAGAAAGAGAGAGAGAAAGAGAGAGGGAGAGAGAGAAAGAGGGAGAGAGGGAAGGAGGACGAGAGAGATAGAGAGAGAGAAAGAGAGAGAAAGAGGGAGAGAGATGGAGAGAGGGAAGAAGGGAGAGAGATAGATAGATAGAGAGAGAGGGAGAGAGATGGAGAGAGGGAAGGAGAGAGAGAGAAAGAGAAAGACGGAGAGAGATGGAGAGAGGGAAGGAGGGAGAGATAGAGAGAGAGAAAGAGGGAGAGATGGAGAGAGGGAAGGAGGGAGAGAGATAGATAGAGAGAGAGAGAGGGATAGAGAGGGAGAGAGATGGAGAGAGGGAAGGAGAAAGAGAGAAAGTGAGAGGCAGAGAGAGATGGAGAGAGGGAAGGAGGGAGAGATAGAGAGAGAAAGAGAGAGAAAGAGGGAGAGAGGGAAGGAGGGAGAGAGATAGATAGAGAGAGAGAGAGGGAGAGAGAGAGATGGAGAGAGGGAAGGAGAGAGAGAGAAAGAGAAAGACGGAGAGAGATGGAGAGAGGGAAGGAGGGAGAGATAGAGAGAGAGAGAAAGAGAGAGAAAGAGGGAGAGAGATGGAGAGAGGGAAGGAGGGAGAGAGAGAGAGAGAAAGAGAGAGAAAGAGGGAGAGAGATGGAGAGAGATGGAGAGAGGGAAGGAGAGAGAGAGAAAGAGAAAGACGGAGAGTGATGAAGAGAGGGAAGGAGGGAGAGAGAGAGCGAGAGAGAGAGAGAGAGAGAGAGAGAGAGAGAGAGAGAGAGAGAGAGAGAGAGAAATTTAGAGTGTGGCGGCATGGATACTATTATTGCGACTAATTTACAAAATTAACAGGGTGTTGCCCTTTTCTCAGTTGTTGTGAAATATATTTCGAGGGAATAAAACTTAGAGAAGATAAAGAAAGACCTGGAAAGGAGCCTCAGAGTATACTTTTACTTATTGGGATTCCCGTCTCTCTAAATGGATCCAGATGAAGCAACTCAGAACCAGAGGTACGCTTTATTCACGTACCCGAATCTCTGTCACGGCTACTCGAAGCGGAGATATAAACTAGACCAAAGAAGGTCTGAAACTGGCATATTTCCTTCCTCGAACTGTCTGCTCCAGGTCTACAGAAACGTCGTTCACTTTTGTAGTGATTTTTGGTAAAAAGTTCCATCTGCGTTTAAAATAAGTCTGATACGGTCGAATTATTTTTGTTCATAACGGGCAGCCAAGCGAAGGGAATTAATAAGTTCAAAAAGAGCAAAGACATTGAACCTAACCATAGAATAATAAACGATAAGAATTACAAATCGCGTAAGGCCGCCAAAGTCTGGAATCCGAAGTATCGCTATTTCTTTTTGTCTGCAAATTTTGTCAAGAAATCCATGAAGGTCAAGAGGATGCATCTTACATCTCAGATTGGCAAGCATTTGTGACCTATTTTATTTTGAAAGTGGTTTATAAGAATGACTAACTTAAGAAAGGGAAAAATAATATACACACACACAAATATATATATATATATATATATATATATATATATATATATATATATATATAGTTTGAAGATAAGTTGGAGTAATTGATAAGAGTGCTCAACTGTGGGAGCATTTCATAGATATAGAAGATCTTACCTTAAATTCTCTGTATGCAGAGAATTTAAGGTAAGATCTTTTATATCTATATCTATATCTATCTATATATATACATATATATATATATATATATATATATATATATATATATATTTATTTATATATAGAGAGAGAGAGAGTGAGAGAGAGACAGAGACAGAGAGAGACAGAGGGAGAGATAGACACGAAAAGAGAGAGAGAGAGAGACAGAGAGAAAGGAAAGGAGAGAGGAAGACAAAGACAGAAAGAGAGAGAGAGAAAAAGAGAGAGGGGGGGGAGAGAGAGAGAGAGAGAGAGAGAGAGAGAGAGAGAGAGAGAGAGAGAGAGAGAGAGAGAGAGAGAGTGTTTTGAACAGCTTCTTATCCTTTAGATATAAATTATTTCAATTTGCTAAAGGCAAGAAGAAAGAGAAAGATATACTCCCCAAGCTTCCCGCGATATTTGTTTTACTTCTGTCTGATCAATTCTTCCCTTCTTTAGTTTGAATAAATTTACGCCATAAATAAATAAATAAATTAATAAAAAATTACTTTCACCATTCCAGTCGTATTTCAAGTTAATCTTTGTTAACGTAGGAGTCAAGTGCATTGTTTGAATATTCGTATCTAAATTTCACAATAGAAACGAATCAACTGTTTGCGTCCTCGGACCAACTATTATGGCGGACGAGATTGGGTCTCGGCACTGGTTGGCTCTGAGATGCACCAGTCATTATCAATTTGAACATCCCGCATCGCTGCCTTTATGGTGCTAAACAGTGCGTGGGTCTAGTGCATCCGATGCGGAAGATTGCGAAACTAAAATTCCAGGAGAGAACTCTTGGAAGCTATAGTCTGCGACATTTACTATCGCATGGATATCGTTCACACGAGTTACATTGCAACATTACGAGAGCCAAGTATGACCCACAAGGCAAGAGAATTATTCAAATCGTTTGCATAATAGCAGATTATCATTTAGTTCAAGAAGAGATCTGATCAGATCTAAAAGAGAAAAGGTAAGTTTGATTTTTTAAAATCTAAATAAGAGTTTTATCTACAACCAAAAGCAATAATAAATTAATTTTTCTTTATAGTGTAATGACGGAAGAGCCACTCAAACAACGACAGAGGCTGGTACAATCGAAGCTAGGCTTTATCAAATTGTAATAAGTATGAGTCAAATATATATCCAAAAATCGGGTACTCGTTTCTTCTCAGGGAAACCAGCGCTAAAACCACTGCCTGGACAGTCTTCTTTTAATCTAAAGATCCAAAGGACTCAGAGGTGAAATGATTGACCTTGACTCGTGAATACCGTATACCGGATAGATGGCCGTCCATAACATTTATTTTTCTGTCTGTCTTTACGTTTTTCGTCCCATCTGTCAGTCTTGAGTTAGAGCTGGGTGCGTGAGTGCTTTTGCTTTTCGCTCCTCTAACATGAGAGATTATGAGAAGATCATGGATTCAACACACGTCGTGAACGCGCTTATAGGCATGGTGAATTAAACTTTAAGTCATTTTTTTTTAAATCTTGATCCTCAATTATTTTAGGCCAACGTATTATGACTCGCATGTTTCTGCAATTCAGCGTCAAATTTGACAATGTGTTAAAGAACCGCTGAGAGGCTAGAAAGATGGACCAACCAATGTAAGACTTTCAGCTCTTCACATTGTATTTTTTTTTTTTCAAATAAGTCGGCTTACCTTTCTCACAAACTTGGATAAACGTGCACCATGCAAGGATAATCCAGTGTGCTCTTGATTATTATCATAAAAAAAAAAAAAATTGATATCGGTACTGCTGAACTCCTGATTATTTTGTAATGAAACCTCAGGTTGAGTCTTTAAGAAAAAGTAAAGCACGAATTCTACTTTTTTAAAGAGCTTTCCAAGCAAATTGAGAAACATGTTCTTACTTCATCACCTCTGCGAAATTCTTTCAACGTGATAAGGAAGACGCCTTCTTTATCATTTTGACCCAGTCTCGATCGAATCAAGACTATGTCTCCGTACTTGGCCCTGGTTGAAGCGTATGTCCTCCCGAACCTAGTGGTGTCGTAGTCGAGTGAACGGTTATTGATTGTCTCAATCAGTATTGACCTAAGTTAGCATTTCAAAATAAACATATCTCACAAGCAAAATAGAGCATTGAATATGAGGCTTCAAATTCACTTTTCCAGGAGGCATTCTACTTTGAACTACACATCCCGAAGAGCTATCTCAGCTTCTGGATTCAGGAACTGATTTCTTTTGTTGAAGCGAAATGTTGCGCATCAAATTATACGAGTGACGCTGAATTGCACAGGTTTTACTTAATCTGTGTTGAACTGTTCGTTTCAGCCTGTGTATAATCCCTCGGATAAGATTTCATGAAAACTTCTTTTATATTGATATTAGAGCTAGGCAATAATGAGGACGATATAGCCATCTAAGGAGGAGGAGGAGGAGGAGGAGGAGGAGGAGGAGAACAAGAACAAGAACAAGGAGGAGGAGCTGAAGAAGAAGAAGAAGAGGAAGAAGAAGAAGAAGAAGAAGAAGAAGAAGAAGAAGAAGAAGAAGAAGAAGAAGAAGAAGAAGAAGAAGAAGAAGAAGAAGAAGAAGAAGAAGAAGAAGAAGAAGAAGAAGAAGAAGAAGAGGAAGAAGAAGAAGGAGGAGGAGGAGGAGAAGAAGAAAAAGAAGAAGAAGAAGAAGAAGAAGAAGAAGAAGAAGAAGAAGAAGAAGAAGAAGAAGAAGAAGAAGAAGAAGAAGAAGAAGAAGAAGAAGAAGAAGAAGAAGAAGAAGAAGAAGAAGAAGAAGAAGAAGAAGAAGAAGAAGAAGAAGAAGAAGAAGAAGAAGAAGAAGAAGAAGAAGAAGGGGGAGGAGGAGTAAAAGGCAAAGGGAACAAGATAAGAGGCATAAAAGAAACAAAAAAGAAAATAGAAAAAGAGATCATGTAGAAGGTAAGAGCTAAGGCAAAAGACAACAGGATGACAAAGCAGCACCTTAAATTACCTAAAAATTACTTTTAAAATTTTCTTGATAAAAAAAAAGAAAGATGCTGTATAAATTGTGACCGTTGTGTAAAGCAATCGTATCTTTCCGTCTATCTTACAATCATTGCCAATTAATTTTTTTACCTGACTTCTCCTTGATGTATGATGTTCTTTGTCTCTCTGAATATCTGTCTGCCTGTCTGTCTGTCTGTCTAACTATATGTCTGTCTGTCTGTCTGTCTGTCCCTCCTCTCTCTCTCTCTCTCTCTCTCTCTCTCTCTCTCTCTCTCTCTCTCTCTCTCTCTCTCTCTCTCTCTCTCCAATACGCGCATCCCATGAGCAAGAGCAGTAAACTGAACGTTAGGCCCCTATCTCGGTTGTGCCGTAATAGGAACACATCATGTCATACTTTTTGAAAGAAAGAGAGAGAGAGAGAGAGAGAGAGAGAGAGAGAGAGAGAGAGAGAGAGAGAGAGAGAGAGAGAGAGAGAGAGAGAGAGAGAGAGAGAGAGAGAGAGAGAGAGAGAGAGAGTGAGAGAGAGAGAGAGAGAGAAGTAAAAAGAAAACTCGGTCGTGACACTCCGACTGATAAAAAAGCACAGATTATTATTTACATTAATCACTATACGTTGTTACTTTTTGACCATGATTCATTTAGGTCACTCCAACCTAGAGCAGCTGAACCTCTTTCGTCATGCTTGAGGGGGAAGCCCGAGGGAACTCTCTATGACGTGAAAGCAGCTTTAATATTATTAATTTTATCTCACGGAAACTTGCGCAATAGCCTTTTCACGCATGAGACCTGTCCAAGTGACTGTAAGGTTACTAGTCGCTTGTTATTTTTTTTTTTTTTAATCTACAGTATTCACTAAACAATACAACAGATAAATGTCTTTTTTAAGTATTATGGTTTTTGGCATCCTAAACAATAGGTTAGACAAAATTTGTCATAGGCTGTTTGATAAGGTCCATAAATTTTGCGGACGACACAACTCTACAAGGTTTGATTTTAAGTGATAAAGAAAAATTATATAGACAAGAATGTTGACAAATTGTGCGTCACGATATGACGACAACTCTTTATGTTTGATTGCAGATAAGACAAAATAATTACTCATTGACTTTAGGGAAAACAAAAAAAAGATAAACTACCCTTACTCATCAAAGGTGAAGTAGTGCAACAGGTGTCATGTTATAAATAATTTAGGAGTAACTATTGACGACAAGTTGCACTGGTCTGACCATGTAAAAATAACAAAAGCAAAAATTAACAAGAGGATGTGTTTTCTAAGAAAGCTCACAAAATTACATGTTGATAAAACACTTATTACTCTTTTTTTTTATAAATCAGTTGTTCTTTTTGTACAACAGCCTGGTGCGGGAATTGTGTTGTGAAAGACAAAAAGGCCTTTGGAAGGAAGATACGTATAGAGCCAGTGAATTTACTAAATATATTGATTCATTCCGAGAGTTCTCACTGCGGAAGATACATAAATTCATTGAGGACACAAGCAATCCCTTGAACTTTTTCGTCATTAAATCATCTAGAAATATATCTTGTTGTCTCTAGAAGTAAACGTTTGTTGTCCATTCCCACTAAAAGTAACCGACATTTAAACTCATTTATCCCACACAGTGTTAGGCTATATCATTCAAACTCCATGCGCAGTCACAATAGGTTTTCCTATGCCGATGTCTCCTAGCTAGTTTCATGAAGAAGTGAGACTCGAGTCTACAATATTGTGTAGGACTATTGTGCATGCAATTTTATTTAATCTGCCTGCAGGTGTGAAAAAGAATTTAAAAAACGAATGGAAAATGAAGTTTATCTTATCTTACCTTATCTTATCTTAATTCATTATGGTCTTTAAACTTTAAGATGTAATTTTTGAATTAATAATACCATTATTATACACTCCATTTATTTATTAGTTATAATGTTCAAAAGGTAAACATTATGTAAACTGATTTTATAATTATTATATATTTGCTCTGTACAGAAACATGAATTCATCTCTCTCTCTCTCTCTCTCTCTCTCTCTCTCTCTCTCTCTCTCTCTCTCTCTCTCTCTCTCTCTCTCTCTCTCTCTCTCTCTCTTTATATATATATATATATATATATATATATATATATATGTGTGTGTGTGTGTGTGAGTGTATTTTTTATTTATTTATCTATTCATTTACATATACACCTGGATTTTTACTGTATGTATTTATGTCATTTTATGTTAATGGGTATGTCAATTTTGAATTTCCCCAAGAGGGATGAATAAAGTATATCTTTTCTTATTTTATCATATACGTGATTTGTTTATGTTTGCTCCATAATGATACTCTATTAAAAAACTAGTTTGTTCACATTGCTAATGTGATTCTAATCGCACTTTTTCCTTACGCAAGATTGGTATTGTTTTGGTTTTTTAAATAGACTTAAGATCAAATGAGCTTCTTTTGACAATCATGACAGGAAATATTAAGTTGACACAACTGTTTTAAATAATTGTCTAATTATTCCACTTTTAGGTACTTCTCTCATTACATCCACTTATAAAAATAAATTTTTTCTTTGTTATGAGTCTTGAGGCTGAAAGTTTTTGTGGTTAGATTCAACGCATTCTTACACTGATGCAACCTCTTTTTGCAACAAGCGTCTTTTTACATACTTTTAATAGGATTGTAGTTTGAGAAAAAGTTATTGTTTGCCCATGAAAATGGGCGTAGCGAGACGATAAAATTGGATCTCATGATGCTGTCTGGAGGGTCATTGTCTTTAATCTGTAGGGGTGGGGTTAACCTTGTCAAGTATTTCTTTCAGCGATTTGTGTGGGCTGTCCACGTATAGCAATCTCTCTAGCTAGAGTTGTCAGAAATGGGAGAATCTTTGCTATCTGGTATTATGTACTGTTAAAAGCAGGAATGGCATTCATTTTTATGTCGAGGGTGAAGGGTGGGAGGGGTGTCATATTCTTGTTTCAGGTTATGCGATTTAAAAGTGGCTCACAGTTGTCGTATTAATAATCTACTACATGTTAAGAATTGAACCAATATGAAGAAAAAGAGATTACATCACGGCTGGTTCTAAACAAACCAACAACAATAGAGGCCGGGCTTTATCACTCCTGAACCGCTTTATCAAGAATTGAGTTCTATTCAATAACGAATTATCTTTTTCATTTGCATTTTTTAAATGAATTTTTTTTTTATTTTTATTTTTTTTTTTACTGAACCTTTGTATTAGCATAAGTGTTTATAAACATTGTAGATTTGGAGCTGTGGTTATTTCTTGATATCCTTGGAAATCTTCCCCGAGAATAATCTGAAATTGTCCAAACCTGTACTGTTGTGAGGAGAACCTACATATCGCCCACACACTGGTAAATTAGACCAGTAGATGACTTGTAGTTCCAAACTGAAAACTGCATACTGTTGATGTTCAGAATGATTTAAAAGGTTCTTAATTTCCCGATCATATTTCGCTTTATTTGTCGGTACTTGAGAGACCATTGACTCTCAAAGTATTGTGTAAGTGTGGAAAGAAAGAAAGATTTGACATTGCCTTCGTTGTGTATGAAATTTTGGAATGCTTTTCAAGAGTACAATAACTAATTCGATAATGAAAGAAAGAAACAGTTTAGTTTGTTCATTATAATAGTGCAAAGCTTACAAAATAAAGCCGAAATGTTTGCAAATCATTTCCAAGGTCAAGGTCGAAAAAGAGGTATTCATTATCTAACCTGGTAATCGAAGAAATTCCATGGAGGATATCTGATAATGTGCCCCTTCTTTGCAAGTGTTCAAAAGCATAAGCTGAAACACGGTCCTTGAGCATTGACCCAGATTCTCTTGCATTTAAATAATCTTGAATCAGGACTTCAGCCCAGCACATGAAGAGAGACTCGGGCATGTTTTCAACCTAGCTTTCGTGTTTGCTAGCACCTTTGTAGTTGAGGCTCGTAGTACAAGTTCACTAAAAAAAAAGATAACATGGCACGCCAAAAAGAGGAGTAACACATAACTTTATTCCTCAGTATAAGATTGAAAGAACTGAGTGATATGATTTTTTTGCTTGTGGGTCATGGAATGCGCTTATCAACGCATGACAATATATTCCGTAACTTTTCAAACTCCTCATTCTCTATTAATTGTCTTTGTGAGAGTGCGTGCATTATTTCAATAAGTTATTTTATTATACTGAACGTTCATAAACATGAAAGGAAAATAAAAAAAAAAATGAAATGTACATGAATCAGAAAAGGTCTTATCAAAATGCAAGGAAAAGTGTGATGGTCTCACAATGCTTCTGATAAAAAAAAAACTGGCTAGTATAATTCGTGTTTTTTGTGGTATGTTCTCGGAAAGAGCTTATTAGGTTCAAATATATTGAGTAACTTTTGAAATTCCAAAATCCCTATCCAATTTTTTTTTTTTTTTTGCGATTTCTTTGTGAATGCATAAATAATTGTAATATGCTATTTATGTTATTGTTAATGTTTGATTAAAGTAAATAGAGTGCAACATTAACAGGGGTATAGTGAGAGAGAGAAAGAGAGAGAGATACTCTAGTAGTAGTAGCAGTAGTAATAGTAGTAGTAGTAGTTGTTGTTGTTGTAGCAGCAGCAGCAGCAGCAGTAGTAGTAGTAGTAGTAGTAGTAGTAGTAGTAGTAGTAGTAGTAGTAGTAGTAGTAGTAGTAGTAATGGTAGCAGTAGGAGGAGGAGGAGGGGGAGGAGGAGGAGGAGGTGGTGGAGGAGGAAAAGAAGGAAAAGAGGTAGAAGTAGTAGTGGTAGTAGTCGTAGTAGTATTAGTAGTAGTAGTAGTAGTAGTAGTAGTAGCAGCAGCAGCAGCAGCAGCAGCAGTAGTAGTAGTAGTAGTAGTAGTAGTAGTAGTAGTAGTAGTAGTAGTAGTAGTAGTAGTAGTAGTAGTAGTAGTAGTAGTAGTAGTAGTAGTAGTAGTAGTAGTAGTAGTAATTTTTTTTTTAATTTGTTCTTCTGTTATTATGTTTCTAGGCCTGACAGTTAACTTTTAATGAAAAAATCCCAGCACATTTGGGTGTTTATCTTTCATTTGGAGCCCCACACCATCGGTAGTTAAGTTTAACGCGTCACTTCTGTTGTGATTTTCAGCTCTTTCTGAATACCTAGCTTGTTATTTTATAACCTTTTTAACCTTTTGAATAGGTTCAATCTTGACCACGGTTCAGTCAGGAGAGGATAAAATATCGTAATTAGGGAAAATTCATTCAATGACCTTAAAATTGTGTAATGATAGAGCTATTACTCTTTTCTCACTTCTCTGATTTGCTTCTCGACCAAATCAGTTTTAACGAAAGAAATCATTTCACTGCCCTTGATTTAGATAATTTTTGGTGATTCATTCTGGTGAACGATCTGTTTTTTTTAAGAAAGTTAACAGAGATAGATTCCTATATTCGCATTAAATTTCCTTATCGAAAATTGAAGATGAAGATATAGGGCCTGGCCGTTTCGATAAGGAAAGCTAGCTAAGTTTTGTAAAATCCAAACTATTTGTAAATGCTTTTAAAAGTTCAATATCAAGTAGATACAATTAAATTTATGAGCAACTTTGAATTTGCACAAGATGTTGCTAAACGGGAAAACAACTAACTCTCCAATCAATTTTAATGATCGTTGTAGGCTCTTATCTGATGGCTATCTAATACCGAAAAAAAAAAAGCGCAAATGCATTGTCTGATGGAAATTTTTTTAAAGTCATAATGATCACAGAGATCTGAAGGAGCTTTACATTATCACCTGTTCTAATTGATCAAAGGGCAGCAATAGTTTCATATCGTACAAGTCCATGTTTTCATATTCTTTTAATGATAGTCTTGCGCAGAGTTTATAGCATAATTATCGTTGCACTCACAAAAAAGTCAATCAACATCAGGATAATCCCACTTTTGGTAAGGAGCGCATGACCACGGTATCCAGTTATGAAGAGTCTGGCTGATGCCGAATAGACCTAAAAGTGGCTGCTGTCGAGTAAATAAAGAATCGGTTTCCTTTTCCATTCCTACAATTTGGATGAATGGGTGCAACTACTTTTAAACGTGTAGAGCACAGAAAAGGGATAGTTCTAAATTAACAGAGCCTATCAATAAGAACACATTTGTATGCAAATTTGGGAATGACACCATAATTTTTCTGTTACAAGAAATGGTACTTCCGTAATAAACGCGATGATAAAAATGAAAAGAAATTTTTAAGAAAAATAACGAATAAAAATCGTTGATTCTTAGACTGTAAAAGCATAGAGTCTATATTATTATGCCAAGTCCTCTAGATACTAGGTTGCATTAACTTAATCGTAGGATTGATTTTTTCGATACGTTGATTTCGGCAAGAGAGAGAGAGAGAGAGAGAGAGAGAGAGAGAGAGAGAGAGAGAGAGAGAGAGGGAGGGAGGGAGAGGTCATAAATATATATATATATATATATATATATATATATATATATATATATATATATATATATATATATATATATATATACACACACACAAGTGGTTTCTACAACACTGATACAATATGTCGAGTTGGCTATAATTCCAACTGCAATGGATTAATGGCTATACGCCAGGGAAAATGGGTGGAACAACATTAAAGAGCATTACAGAACCTTCCCTGCACGTCTCTTAATTCCAGTTAAATTTATAGCGAGAAAGTCAGTCAATTTATGGGATGTGTTTTTTTTTAATTATGATTAAAATCACTCTTGATTGGCTATGTAATTTTCTTCGGTTCATATTGAATCTTGAAATACATGCTTTGTAGGAAAATAATGCTTTTTTTTTTTTCCTTCAAAGAACCTTACGAATGCATCAATCATGTTTTTGAAAGAAGACCCGGAGACCCAAATCATTCATAAAATCCGAGTAATTGAATAATCGAATCGTGTCATGTACTCTTTTTGGATGTCAAGGTCGCACATTAGTCCATTACCAAAGGCGGATAAGTTACTTTGCTACTTCTAGATCTATTCTTCGAGATTCGGACTGTTGAATCAGTGCCGGCTAAATCTGGAATTAGAAATCTACAGATCTAGGTCTAGAAATTTGTATTATATTTAAACAAATCTAGATCTAGATTTAGATCTAGTTCAGCTTATAATCTAGACAATAGGGTTGAATCATGGAGACGAAAAATAAAAAGCATGTTGCGGTCTGCGGTGGAGGCCTGGTAAGTTACCCCCGCTTCGGTCTTTTTCCCGTAGCACTTGTTTACAATTTAATCATTAAAACTAGATCTAGATTTATATCCAGAATACAGAATCAAGATCTAGCTTCAATCGGATTCAACATCTTGAGAAAAAATTCCTTGCTTAATTGATAAAATTGAAAACACTTATTTCAGGATGATATGAGATTGGAATGAACATGTAGGACTATACCATCAATATAAGTCGGTGAAGATTTTCTATCTCTAAACGGTAAAAGAATTACCTCGATTAATTTTTTTAATAGAATTAGATATAGTTAGTTGGCAGCATAATCAAAAACCCAACTTATATATTATTCCATAGTGGTATTCAAAATGAAATGGTGTTGGCTGCGTAATTATGATGTGGTGTGGAAGAAAAAAAAAACACTTTAAAAAGTTTATAGCAGTAGGGATCTAGATCTACATAAAGTGAATATATCAAGTAAGGACACATTTGGTTTATAATGCCCTACTCTCAATAGGAGCTAATGGGATAGTTAGTGAAGTACAAAGTCTGAAAAATAAATGAAATGTTAAATTCTGCAAGAGAAATCTTTGAGTTTCGTCAATACATATTCAATTAAATGTTAATATAACAAGATTATGTTTTGCACAGTCCTGGCATTGTACTGTTGTTCTTTAAAACATCTCTTCTTTTGAATGGTTAGACCTCTTTTCGACAATCCATTGCTTTCAACGAAATTTCTGTGACTGTGCCAAACTGTCAGAATGGAAAGAAAAAAACTGGGTTAAAACGTTGGTCTTCCAATTGAGAACGACTAAGCTTTCCACGATCACATAACTGTGAGCAGGAAATTTAAGGAGGTTCTTTTAATCCGATCAAAGGGTTGTACTGCTAGCATTTAATTTATGTTGTTAAGAAAAAGTTCACAGAATCAATTCTTGACCCAATTATAGAAGTAGTTTCTTATTATCTGATCCAGGATTACTTTAACACTGAAAAAGCCATTAATTTTCATACACTAGCTGCAAAACTTTTAAGTTACAAAAAATACCCTGTTTTGCTTGCGAACCGGAAGCTTCTTTTGATCTGAAGAAAAATAAGAGTGATTCTATCGATTTTTTATTTAATTGAATCAATGAATGTAACAAATGAGTAGGGGTTCAATGTAAAAACTCTAGGCTAAGTATATCATAGGCTTAGGATGAAAATGAGTGTTACTGTTAGTCTGTAGATCAGACATATGCAATGTAACATTTTATTTATAGTGTTAAGAGTTTGTGAGTCAAAGTTCATTTTACTTGCAGGTAGGAGCAATGATGGCTTGTTATTTGGCAAAGCGAGGTTATAAAGTCGACATCTATGAAAGAAGATCAGGTATTTCAACCACAGAAGTGAATCTATACTCGTTATACTGGTATAAATTAAAGTGATCCCACCATGTTTGAACCATTTTTTCCACTTTATTATTTAGTTTCTTCAAAATACTCACATGGATAAAATGTTGCAGCTTTATACTATTTCGCTTTCTTTTTTAATTATATAGTGGTTTTTACTTTACATTTTTATATGCCATTTAACTTAAAGTAAAGCTATCTCACCTTGATTCTTAATGGCAATTTTTTTTTTAACATTCAGGCTATCAAGACTTTACACAGATGTAAATTATATGCTAAGACTACTTAGTTGGTATTTCTAAGCTTAACATCTTTATGAAGTCATTAATCTCTTTGTCACTTGACTTGCAGCTCGTACGATGGCTTGAGAATTTTATATGAAATATATATGTTGTTGTGCCCAAACATATCAAGTTGTAATTATAGTGAATTAAGAAGTGGGAGAAAAATATAAACAAGTGGTCATTTTTTCAAAGCCTCTAACCTTTGATGAAGTTAGGTGGATCATTATAACTATAAGGGCAGTAACTTCAGTAACGTAAATATTGGATAAACAATAGCCTGCAAGCGAAGGCTTCTTCAGAATCTTGTTTTTTTTTTTTTTAAATTGGGCTCAAAGTCAGGCTTTCAATACAAATTCACTGCTATATTTTTCCAGCTTTGCAACAGAATTAAAAGTGGCTAAATTGAGCTGACTTCATAGCGTGTGTCATTGTATTCTTTTTTTTTTTGAATTCCGTGTTGAGATTTCTTTAAAACATTATCTTGATAATCTTCTAGATTATAAGTTAGCTCAACATCTTTTAAATACAGCATTTCTGTTCAAATTTAATCCTTAAGAAGTAGATACAATTCTGCCTATTTTTACCCAGTATCTTCTTGGTAACTTAAATTTAACACTTTGAAATTTTTTTTTTTAAACTCATAGATATACGCCTCATGGAAGTTGTACGTGGGCGCAGTATCAACTTGGCTCTGTCCTGCAGAGGGCGAGAGGCACTGCGTGGAGTGGGGCTAGAGGATGAGATAAGTAAAAATGGGATCCCAATGGGAGCACGTATGATTCATGACCTCAATGGCCAAAGGAGACCCATCCCATATGGCACCAAAGACCAGGTGAATAACTTATTTTTCTCTCTTTTTTTTTTTTTTTTTAACATTGCCTTGCATACAACAAAAATAAGAAATTTTCTTAATTTTAAACAAATATTGCTCAATCAAAACAACACCATTCTATAATCATTACAAGTTTATATTCATCTTGTGTCTTTATGTTTTTTTACCCTAAATTTCCCATATACGAATTTAATTTGGCCATTATTTTTTAGCAACAGTACTTAATTGTTAGGGATCTTTATTTTATACCTATTTATGGTGTGCTCAAGTTTTTTGTAATCAGAAGGACCTCTCCATAATTGATAAAGGGTAGTTTGAAAGTAAGAAAAAAAAAAAGCTAATATGTGTATCATTAAAGAAATCTAATGAGTTTGCTAAAATGTATATCATTTTAAAGGCTGATAAGCTTTTTTTTCTTTTATTCTTAAACTAGTTTTGTGCGGAAAAAACTCCCAGTATTTTCATAAAATATTACACTGATAAAAGTAGCACCGGTGCTTGTTTTGAAAGATATAAATGAAAAAACATCATTTTACTCAAAACTAGATTATAGAGAGCTAGAGATGAAAAATCAATCAATGTTTTGTGCTCTGTATTCCACATCCTTTATCTGATAATTTAAAAAAAAAAGAAAAAGACAGGAAAACCTTTAATTAATTGACTTTTTTTTTCAATTGAGGGATATATATATATATATATATATATATATATTTTATATTATTACATTATTTCAATATTTTAATTTTGAAATGTCACTGAGCAAATAGATAGATTATAAGTATAAGGATCTATAATTTTTTTTTTTTACAGTTTATGTCAATAAAAATAATTATTTGCAAATCATGTGAAAATCTAATTTGAACATAAATGTAAAGAATTTACTTTGTCTTAACATGGACTAAGCAATTGTGTTAAAGAGCAGTACAGACCAGGTGTTCTTTAACCAATAAATCCACGCTCTTGGCGGCTGGGTGTTTGAAATGATATAAAAAAAAGGGCTGCATCACAAGTTGTGAATGGGGTTTATCTAAAAATTAAGTAAGCAAACAATTGTCAATGAAGTTAGATATGTGTTTTTAGAAAATGAATCAGAAATAGCAAGTGTGGATTATTTTTACTTTGAAAAGGTGAAAATTTTAGATTGCCTTAATTTTGTAAAAAATTTTGTTCACTCTTTTGACTTATTAATAGAAAAAGGTAGTTTGAACTGCTGTTTTTTTTTTTTCAAATGAATCCAAATTCTGATGTCGCTTTTGTTAGGACATGTTAAGAAGTGCAGGCAAAATTATTTAAAATTATATATTTGAAAGTAATTAAGAATAAAATATGAAAAGGAAAGTCATACTTTGCTAATTGCTACATTTGAGAAAATCGTTATCTTTGAAATATAAAAGGTAATATCAAAATTTTCTCTCAATTTTGTTCAGTACATCATGTCTATAGACAGACGACTCCTTAATGAGGCTCTTCTAACAGGTGAATGTTTTTCTTTTATTTAATTAAATGTGTTTTTTATCGAAAGTTTTTTGCGCCATTGCTCTCTTCGACAAATTATTAAAGGTAAAATATAAAGCACCAAGCGTTTGAAGAGACTGATTGTGGAAATAGTGTTTTAAAAAAACAACACTGGTGTCAAAAAAAAAACTTCATGCTTTGTAACAATCCAAACCAAATAATTAGAATGAATATTTCTATGCAGGGGATTTTTTTTCTTAATTTGTAGCATAGCTGTGGTAAATCAGACAGAAGTGATTTCATTATAATTTCAGCACCCTTTAACTGATTTCCTGTTATAGAGATGTTTTGTTTGAAAGCAAAGAAAAGATTTTAATCTTCACTAGAGTGGGTGACCTGTGCCTGAGTCACCCTAAATGCCCTATATTTTTTTTTGTCAAAATTAAACTTTTTTCAAACTGCATTTTTCTTTGTAAAATGGAATTATGAAGAAATTTTTTTAATATGCTCTGCATTTTCTGATTCTGAAATCAATCACTAAGAATTTGTTAAAGGAAATTATGCAAGGTGATTTTAACCTCATGAGCCTTGTTGAATTTAAGATTTGTTTGAATACTGTACGTAAAAGAAAAAAATAATTTTTGTCAATTTTTTTTCTATCATATTTTGTGGTTATGAGTTTCTGGTATAAGGACTGGAGAGATGAAATGTTTTACAGTTTAGAGCTACTAGCAAAGATGAAATAAACATGCTGATTATCATCTTTCCTCGTATCAATTTCATCCACAGCTGCTGAAAAATATCCCAGTGTTCGAATTTTCTTTTCACACAAACTGTTGTCTTGTGATTTTGAAAAGGGTGAAGCAGAATTTTGCAAGTATGATTGCTTTTGAATTATTTAACAACTGAGCTGCTTCATGGGGTGTAGGCTGTTTATTCTCTACCCATAGGGCTAGTTTTGCATGCATTCAAAGGATTAATATTAAGATTTTCATCAGCAAATATGAAGAAAGCATGAAGCATTGAGTAATTTATACAAAAGCCTACATTTTATTTATTGTATTTAAGGACGTACTAAATCGATATAGTGATATTCAATCTGAAATTGATATTCTTTTCTAGAATTGATGTTTGTATTGAATAGCTCTATTTACACTCTGTTTTTCAAGAATTGCAACGTTACTGACGTAGCTTCTTGATATGAATATTTTAAATACATGATTTAATCTAGCCTAAAGCTGTAATGCATAAACTTTTTGACCATCATTTTTGTCTTTAAATGAGTTTGTTTTGTTTTTTTTTAGTGGGTGTTTTTTGGGTTGTTTTATTTTATGAAAATTCTAATGTTAAAAAGACTAAAGAACAGGAAAAAATTTTCTATACCTCCCCAATTTGCTTGTGCAGTGATAAGGGAGACACTTTGAGGATTCAGGTAGATCTCATTATTGGTGCAGACGGAGCCTATTCTGCCCTGCGTCGACAGATGATGAAGCTGAGACTGTTTGACTATGAACAAACCTACATACCCCATGGCTACATGGAGTTGAACATCCCACCCAATAGTAACAATGAAGTAAGTCTTTTCCTCAAGGATTTTTCATGTAAACGGGCCCTTTTATAAAAATGTGACTTTAGAAAATAATATTGGTTTGTAAGTGATTAATTTAGGAATCTGGGTACTTTTGTCTCTGTTTAAACTATTTCATTCTCATTAAATTTGATTGCTTTGGTAAAAAAAAAAACATAATAGAAAATGCTGTGAATAGTGGACATGGAAAGCTATTCTCTGAAGTCTTATGTCATGTGTATGCTAAAAGATAAGGCAAGCAAATGCATTGTCCTTTTTTTTTTTTTTAATTTTAAGAGAATTTGGTTATCCTTTTAATATCCATCCTTGATTTGAAGGAAAAAAGGCTATTGGGTTTTGTGGAAATTTATCATGTTTATTTGAAGAATGCTTCATGGCTTTTCATATTATGAGCTGAAAACTTGATAACTATGTGCTGCTATGAAGCTTATCAGGGTAGTTACTAAGAAGTCTGACTTAGTGGCATCGCTAGGGAATAGTTAATGAATTCAGAGTTATGACAATATTCAATCCTAGGGTAAAGTAATTATGAAAACACTAATATGGGGAAAGAAAAAAAAAATCTTGTTCAGTAAAATTGTATGCTAAAGAAAACAACTCTAATTATTGGGAAACTAGAAAATTTCTTGTTTGATGAGTCTGTGCTTACCCTTTGATGCATCTTAAAAAAATTACTCTACTTGTGAAGGATGAAGCAGTTCAAAATAAGGTCTTTTTGTTTTTAACCAGCCATGTTTTTTATCTGGGCGACCTCATCATAAAAAAATGCTATCTACTTCAAATAACATGAAATATCCATAATCTGGTCTTGTCAGCAAATATTTTGCTTCATATTGGAGGGTATTTGATATTTGAACATATCTTTTTGATTGCCAAGGAGATTTTAGGGTAAAGAATATAACCTATGGGCCTATGTTAAAGTTACGTTTGACATAAGATAATTTGACTTTTCTTACTATTGTGAAAAAGTGGAATGTACCCTACCTGTTTTACATTTGTGCATCTTGTTTTATTATCCATAGTTGTACGACTCCTATATTATAATACATCAATTTTTATTATTTTTACGTAAAACAGTTTTTTCCTCATGAGGTAGAAATAATTTTTTTTTTCATTTAAATTAAAACGGAATTGAAATTCATTCCCAATACAGAGATTTACACCACAATTAATATCATCTCATATAGTCACATACTATCAAACAACTTGGTAAACCCCTTGGGCAATCTGCTGATGTTAGCCATGGATCTGGATCATTTCGCATATAAATTTATTTATTTATTCATAATATAAAATATGTAAACCACAAATAAAGCAACTGTCAATAATTTAATCCCAAAGTGACAAGTAATGAACTTGAACTAAGGCCCTCTTATCTAATCTCATTAGACTGGATTATTTATTTTCTAGTGAACGTGGTTAGTGGGATAAAATTTTTCAAGTCTTCACTAAAATTGTAGTGTGCTAGAGGCACTGGTTATTTAAATTTTGATTTTGTGAATCTGTGAAATGAAGATCACTTTTTTTTCTTTCTCAAACGATGTCTTCAGTTTTTTTTATTTCAGTAAAAAAGTAAATTTAAAAAAGTGCTGTTTTCGAATAGAATAAAGTGTTTGCTTCCTGATATTATTGCAAGTACAATAGCTTTGCCATTAATGAATGCTCAGAGCGTGTTTGGGGAATCAAAGTATTCTGATCCTGATATTGATTGTAACACGAGAAGTCTGACTGAACAAACTCTCTACCAACTACCCCACAAGGTATCAATTTCTTAAATTATTCCACCTCAGTACAGGTCCAAATAATTTTCCTTCAAATGGGTAGTGTTACAGTGGGGCTTATGAAATCTTGAAAATATTATTAGACAGTCAGACTTTTTGCCTAACATTTTTGTGTCATATAATTTTCTCTGATCTTTATTACATAATACATTAAAGTACTTTTTACTTATCCGTGGGCCTTTTAAGAAATATGCTGCTACTGAGATTGCATTGTTGTTGCAGGAATGATTATGTTTCAGGCAGTGGCTCTTTGTATATATATATGTTAACTAGAAGTCTACCCCGTCTACAATGTGTAAAGAGAAAGGAGGAGGAGAGGATGGGGGAAAGGGGGGGGGGGTGTAGAAATAATCTATGGATACAGTTAAATGAATTTGATAAACGTGATTGTGTGGTCTGTAAATTCACTAGGCTAAGGATGTAACAGATGCAGTGACTTTTTTAGGTTGATCCTGTTTTGTTTTGCAAAGCCATAGTTTAGGTTGATTTTGGCATCCTTTAAGCATTCAAGAAGGAAAAAAAAATGACCATCTGGTATAAGTTTGCTAATAAGAAAAATTGATATGGTGTGAACATGTAACTTGAAGCCTGGTGGTCTCATGCTGTCAGATAAGGTAAAAGGGCTCACTATGTCCTCAATTGGAAATTACTCCATTCATAATAAATGATTTTCTGCTTCTTTAAGTATATGAAAGATATTTTACCTTGCTACTTCTTTAAGTATATTAAAGATATTTTATCTTGCTGTACAAGTCAAATTTTATTCCTTCTGGCAGCACAAAACTTATCTGTGTTCAAAAATTCTTCCTGATTACGGAAAGAATTTGAATCTTCCCCATGGTTACTTATAGTTATTTTAAAGTTTTGCTGTACTTTTGAAAATGGGATATTACCAATGCATTGCCAAAGTTAAAGCAGCTTAATGTTTTTGCAGGTTTTTTTTATTTCTAAATTTTTTCCTTTTCTCTCAAAGGGATATTGGCTCTGGTACAATATTATTCACATTTCACTGCATTTCCTATTTGGACAGTTAAAAACATAAATGGACACCTTCATTTGATTGTTCTGATGCCATATACGGAAATGGGAAGAGGATTTACTTACAGGTGCCACTTTTATGTGGAAACTTGTGTTCTTTGACTCCTGCAGTCCTTTTTTTTTTTTTTCAAATGAATTTTATATCAGGGAAAGTTTTAGCCCTAGAATTCTGCACAGTGCCAAAGTCAGTAACATTTTTTTTCCTCAAAGATCTTATTCACTTCAAAGAATACCACAAAAAATAAGATTTTCAACGTTTTAGTCAGCAAAGTTAACTTGTGTACTTTTAAGTATCTGAGATGGTGGGAGAAGTTTGCCTTGGGTAGATGCTTCAAGTCTGAACTTGATTTGTCTATCAAATCTGAATTAAAAGGTATTTTTTGGTTCCAGCCTTTCTTGGATATTTCATTGATTCTGATAATATTTCTTGACTTTTGCTTCACAAAAACAGACAAAAAATGAATAACGAAAGAAAGCAATAACATAGATGATAGCCACACCCAAAAAGAGAAAGAGAGTGCTGACTTTTCTAACTTAAGTGAACTTAAAAAATAATCTTCATCAAAACTGTTAATTGCAAATAGATCAATTTAATATGAAAGTTAAGTTTGAAGTAGGGTTTAATTTTCATTTTTTATATGCTTTTTTTTGTGTGTGTGTTCTTTTATTGTTTATATTTCCATCTTTCAGTTTGCAATGGAGACGAATTATTTGCACATTTGGCCAAGGAATGAATTTATGATGATTGCCCTGCCAAACCTGGACAAATCATTCACCACCACTCTCTTCATGCCTTTTGAAATATTTGAAGGTATAGATACAGAAGAAAAATTGATGAAGTTCTTTGAAGAGCGATTCCCAGACGCTATAAAACTTCTTGGCGCGTGAGTATCATTTCTGTTAAAAAATTTTAGCTGTTCAATTCAACCAGTTGATTGGCCAGTAGACATTTTTCAATTTAGTTTCACCAAGCCTTTTTTGAATTTTGTACATCTTTGTTGATTTCATTGGAATTTCTCTTTTAAATGAGTTGGTATGGTTTAGACACCTCAATGTCAAACTTAGAACTTTTTTCCCTAACAAAACACAATGCTAACATACAATAAACATTTAAAGTCAGTTGTCATGAGTTCTTTCTGATACAACTTATTCTTTATGATAATATTTTAGGTAAAATAAATCATGTTTTGCAAAATGACTATGTTGATTTAAGTAGTTAAAAGAAAACAATGCCCACCAGCTATCCCAACAAGTTGTTCATTAAATGCTAGCAGTCTTTGGACAAAGAGGGCTCCGAAAATTATGGCTCTTTTAATCCAAGCAACATTTTAAATGGCCAGATAGTTTTGTGACCCTAACATGAACCCATCCTTTCTTTCCATGTCTTAATATTGAATGGAAAAATATTTTGAAGGGAGTTAGGAGGGGTAAATTGAAAATAGTCCATATGATGGTAATGTTTCAGCCTAGATTGGCAACTTAATGACTAAAATTTCTTGTCTTTTGACAAAGTGCTGAAGATATAACTATCATGAAGTCAACAGTTAGGATAAAGTTGCATTGTGAATTCTCTGACTGACTATCATATTTAAGAGTGAGGACAACACTATTGATTATTTTTTAGATGTTAGCATGATTGTGGTAATTATCTAACCTTTCTTTCTCACTTTTATTTAACTAATGTATATGTCTGAAATGATATGACTTTAGTTTTTTTTTTTAATGTACTTTGTCCTAATAAAAGAAATTTCATGGCTACCTTTCTTTCTCTCTTTCAAGTGAAGAATTGAAGAAAACATTTTTTACGAGTAAAGCGCTGCCAATGGTGTCTATTAAGGTAACATAAGTCATGATAATTATTTTGTTGTATTTTCTTATATGACAATATCAAATTCCCTTCAGTGATATCATTTTAGATACAATGAGTTGAAATGTCAAATTTGATTTAATGTTTGTTACTGATAATATTATAAAATTTCAACTTGATTTATACATGTTTCTTCCAAGACTAAATTTGAATTTTGAAACAATTACATATACTATTCAGTCTCTTTATTAAGCAATTTCGTTTTCAAGAAACGTTGAACGGTATGTTATAAATAAAAGTTTTGAAGAAGCAAGAAATTGAGATCTTTTGCATTTTCCTTTTTCATTTCTTCTTTATCAAGTGCAAGCCATACCATGTTGGAGGCAAGTCTGTAATTATTGGAGATGCGGCTCACTCAATGGTACCATTCTACGGACAAGGAATGAACTGTGTAAGTTAACCTGTTAGTGATAAACTTTTCCCTTGATGTGTTGTGGTAGACTGTTCTTTCTTAAAATCGAAGATTTGGTGCTATGTTGCTTTAGCTACTCCTTCTGGCTGGCCCTCATTGAAGACCTTATGAGTAAGGAGTGAACTGTATATTTCACCCCAAAGTATTTTACTTAAGTTTATTTTATAAAGATCATAAATCCACCGGTATTTTTTCATTAGCAGCCTTCAAATTTATTAAGGCAAATTGTAAATGACATAATTATGTTGTCAAGATATTTATTTATTCAAAGAAAATTTTATGATTCTTTTTATATATATATATACATATACACACTGGAGAACGGATTCCTCAAATTCATAGGGGAATTTTTATATGTTTGATGAAGCTGTATTGAAACAAATCTATTTTTAGCAGGCGGACCCTAAATTTGTGTTTTCGGGAATTTTTTGAAGTACTGTACATTAACAACTTATAGAGGCTTCGTGTTTTCTTGGCTACTTCCGTACAATTCTGAGCATTAAGGGGATACCTGATTTGCCGTATTTTCCCTACTTTTAGTATTTCAAATAGAGGACGGAAGACAGATACCTCCGAACAACCCGATCTGTCACTCCCAACTTATTAAATCTCAAACTCTTTATGTTAGATCTAGATCTAGACTCTAGGTCTACATTCAAATCTTGGTCACAAATTTTTTTCTAGCTAGGCGTACATTCAGTCTAAAGCCGACGTTCAAATGCTTGTTCCTGAATAATAGAAAAGGGTTGTCTGTCGAGGCAGAGCTAGACCTAATTCCACCAGAGGACTTGACAAAAGTTTGTGCTTGAAATTCACTATTATTATTCCAACATTTTGCCTTTTGAGCTATTCAGTGTCCTAATCGTCAAAAAAGAGATCTTACCCGTCAGCTTTTTTCACACCTATGTACTGATTGATTTAGCAAGGAGTGGGCCCAGACAGATTTACCTATCATCATTACCCATCTCTTGTGCACGTGGAACAAGCAAATCTTGATTACAATCTGCCCCTTTGAAGTCTTAGCGACAGTTAGACCTAGCACAGGCGAAGATAGACATCTGGCGCCAGGTGCATCACACTAAGCTACAGTAAGGTGGGGCGGGAAAAGAGGTGTCTCTCTCCCTGGCGACCATGTTCGAAAGGCTACCTCTCCAGAAATTTTTTCTACTCAGTGAAAGGGAGCCAGAGAGGTAAGGCGTGCTTGTTTGAAGATACTAACAGCTGTTAAGAGCACTTGATTGAAATTTAAGATCTGTGAATGTGATAAAAGTCACGGTCTGTCAAATTTGTTATGAGAAGAACATTTTTTTCTCTAATTTTGGGCTGATTGTTCGAAGAAAACATGTTATAATTTCTAACTAATTTGAGGAAAACCTATAAATAAGAAGGGAAAAAAGAGAGAATCAGTAGGGGAAAACAGATGAGTTTGAGGAATTCGTAATTTCGAGGGATCCGTCTCTGACCTTATCGCGTTCTACTGTATATATATATATATATATATATATATATATATATATATATATATATATATATATATATATATATATATAAATTGTGGCAAACTGCTTGCTACATCTAAGTGAATGAATTTACTCAGTGTTTCTTTTCTGAATTTTCAGGGTCTTGAAGACTGCATTGTTTTGAATGAAATGTTGGAAAAATACAATGATGACTTAGGTAAGCACATTTCCTTCTGTCCTTTTTTTTTTATGTGTATCGGCCTTATATGTTTGTCAAGGCATTTCAAAAGGTGATCCTTCTAGTTCTACAGTACACCTCAGACTCAACTAGTTCAGTCATTTTTAAAAGATCGTTGAAGCAAGGTTTGTTGGAGCCATGTCATTAGGCCAAAGTCAAATTACCACATAAGTATCTCCCTTGTTATTATCTACTGACCACATGTCTATAAAGCCATTCTGTACCCTTCTCACCATTGCCTAAGTTCCTGCCACTTTTGCTCTTTGATCCGGTATCATGATCTCCCCATGTATTGGCTGCCGTTGCCTGCCCCTTCCCCCTTTCTGTTTATTATTTTCTCCAGGCATGTCAATACTTTGCTCTCCCTTACCCCTGGTATTACAATGGCATAATGTAGCCTGTACCCTGGGTGTCCAACACCTATAAACTTCAAGCATTTCTTATCAGGTGACAAGGGACATTTTGATTGAATTTCAACTACTTGTACATAGATCTAGTTTCTTAGTAGAATAGCATTCTGTTGTGAATTTGTCTTGTAGTTCGTTCAACCCGAAAACGGGTCTGAGATTAATTCGTTTGATGCAAAGTGTTTTAAGAGAGTCAAAGAAAAAAAACAGCGGGGATTTACTCTGTTTGTTGAATGCAAGGTGTTCTTTGAATTCGAGTTCATTGGATTTGAGGTGTGCTGTATTCACTTTGTATTTCTTTTTTTACTTTGAGTTGGGCATAAATCCTTTCAAGGGTTGCTATTCATCTTTATTTTAATTTTTTGTTTAGCTTAATATATTGTTCTGAGATCTTAGACTTTAAATCCTGTGCTGGATGATTTAAGGCCTTATCTCTTCTTTACAATAACCCCTGTCAAGTAGGTCTTAAATTTAAAAGTAGCCATCAGTGTGTTAGTTATCTCAAAGCAGGAGCCATAACATAATAAATAAAATTGATTATGAAGCCCTTTTTAAACACTTTTTTCTTTCATTCAGAAACTTATAACACTTTTCTGCTTTTGATGGTGGAAATACCTTTATTATGAAATAGATTTAATATGCTGCACTCTGCATTAAGTAGGTTGTCCAAGATTCATTGGTGTACTGGGTGCCCTCTGTTGTCAACTGTAGGATGAAAGGTTATTATTTAGAAAGTTTGGACAAATGAGTGCATATAATTAGTGCTACCCATGAAATTGTTAGGGGTATTTTGTTTAATTTTTTTTTTACAAGGCTAGATTTCAAAAGTTACGTTACCACTTATCCTGTAACAAATCTACTGCAGCTGACTTTTTGCTTCTCTGCTCGTTTTGAAAAGTTAGAAGGAAATCTTATGGCAGATATTTGGGACCAAAAGATAACTCAGCAAGATATGAGAACAGATTTCTGTATAATCAGATAATGGCTGATGAGACCTGGTTACTTTATGCAATGCCTGCAAAATAGTGGGATTCTTTAACCTGGAAGCATACATAATCTTCTCTTGTCAAAAAGTTTTGGGAGCAATTAACGGGAAAAATTGGATGCCTGGGTGTGAAAGGATTCAAGAAATAATCTTGTTTGCCAAGGGATAAAAGTGTCAAGGCTGACAATACATTTATAAAAGCTGTGCAGAGGAAGAGACCAGGGCAAATATTTAGCATTAATTATTTTTATTCATGAACATTTTTTTTTGTCACTATTTTTAAGGTGTAATAATTAATAACAATGGGTGATTATTATTTTTCAGCCAAAGCCTTGCCTGAATACACCAAAATGAGACACCCTGATGCCACAGCTATGTGTGACTTGGCAATGTACAACTATATTGAGGTGAAGACTGTATATTAAATGAATTGTGAAAAAAAAAAGAAAGTCTCAAGTCATGTGTCAACAAACTAAAAAGTGTTTCATTTTAATGTGAAAACCATTACATGGAGGCTTCAATTTCTTTAAAAATAAAAAAAAAATTCATTAATTATTTTGTTAAGGTTCTATTGGTCACCTTTTCAGAAGAATCCAGGCACAATTGTTTGTATTTGTTTTAAACTTAAACCCATTACAAAAAGAAATAGTTTCCATTATTGTTCTTTTTGATTATTAAAAATAAAAAGAGATTTAGACATGAAAATAAAAGTAATATTTCACACTCTTAATAAAAAGAAAATTTTATCTTAAACAGTACTAAAAACTCAGTAAGTCAATTTTTTAATCATATTTATCGTTTTGAAAGAAAAAATGACATGCTTCAAGAGAAATTAGCTAATAAAGGGAGGGAATTTTCATTTCATGTATTTGGATATTATCAAATCTTTACATTACAATTTCAACTGCATTTTTTTCTTCTCAATTCACATTCATATATTTTTCAAGTAATTGTCATATACCTAGGTAAAGATATCATGCATATTTTATTGACGTTAATTTATTAATCTTCTTAGCAAATGGTACTAAGAAATTTTCACATCTGTTGGTTTTAATTTAAAAAAAAAAAGTGTATAAATATGGGAAAATTTAGGTAACCTTTCATGTTAAATTTTTTGTGGGAACTGCTTTCGTGCAATTGTAAGTACTTAATCTCAAGATAATGAAGATGTCAATGTAAAGCCTGTGCCCTTTTTTTTTCACAGATGAGGTCCCATGTGAACTCTAAGCTATTTCTTCTAAGGAAAAAAGTGGACAATATTCTACACATGCTCTTTCCCCGCACATGGGTACCACTGTATACAATGGTAGGCATTTTATTGCTCACATGAATGGCATCTTTTTTCAAACCTTTCTATCAGATAAATTTTTTGTCGCGGTAAGGGTAAGAAACTCAGTTTTGCCTATTAGGATCTTCAGCTGGAAGGTAAGAAGGTATATGATAT
The DNA here is from genome assembly GCA_033675545.1 of Elysia crispata. Classification (NCBI taxonomy): domain Eukaryota; kingdom Metazoa; phylum Mollusca; class Gastropoda; family Plakobranchidae; genus Elysia; species Elysia crispata. The sequence goes on from JAWDGP010005713.1 coordinate 333,863, forward strand.
GTTATGGGCTTTATAGATCATTGACCTTGTTTAGTCTGACTGTGCAGCCCCACAACTTTTCTTTGCTCTGCATGATTCAGTGCATAAAAATGATTTTGAGAGTCATGGTAGAAACTAGAAAATCAGTACAGGGTAAACCAAATATAACTGGACGGGTTGAAACATGGATACGATAACATCAGGTCTTATTTTAATGCAGATATTTCCTCTTGTTTACCCCATTAAAATTTATCGGCAATAACAGGGATTGAACAGGGCCTAATCAGGTGTTGCAGGGATGCCTAGATCGGTTTTAGCAATGTTGAACTGCACGACTTTTTTCTGCCACATTTCTTGAGACCCCTCCCAACAATAAAATGTCAAGCAAGCTTTTGGTGAGATTTCGAAGTCTGATTATTTAGATCATTTAAATTTCATATAGGCTACTTTATATAAAGCCTCAATAGTGCGGTTCAATATTTAGATTTTGCTCTTAATTAGTTTGTGAGACTTTTTACTTTTTTAACTAAATTTTTACAATCCAACCCCTTCCTGGCGGCCTTTGTTTGACAACCAATTTTGTTTTGACTCCTTTATATTTTTACTTAATTCGGTGCCCCTCAATACTACTTATTCTTGAGAAGAGAGTCTGATTTAAATTTCTATTTGTGCATATGTCTCTAAACTTAATGATATTGGTAATTTAAATCAGGTTCAGGTAAATGATTCTGTTTCTCAAAGTTTTTAAACATGATTTTTTTTATTTGAATTGTGGTTTATAGTTTCTTTACATGTGTAAAGGGTACTGGAAAGAAAATAAAGAATTTCACAATCTACAGATCTTAAAAAATGTTTCTATTAAAGCCATTGAGTAATGTAAATCTATGAAAGGAAAGTTATAATCCAGTAAGTTATAATAATGAACCTTTTAGATTTGACTTTGGTTCGGCAAAACAATCGGGCACTTTTAAAATTTGGGCCTTAACACCAGTGTAATGCAAATGCACCTAAAAACTCTCTAATATAGCTCTTGGAGACGCTAAGTCAACACATTTTGTCAGGGCTGGATGCATCTCATCTTCGTTATTCTACATTCCCAAAAGAGCTAAGTTTGAGCACACAAATATGAAATTCATGCAATTTTTATTGTTATCCTGTTACCATTGAGATTTCATCTTTCCTTCAAAGCACAATAGCTGGACTGAATACAGTGCTGCTATTGAGTCCCCTTTTGTAAAATGAAGTCGAGGTAAATATTGAAATGCTAGGAAAAGAAGTTGGTTTTCAGGTTTGGCTTTTCCTTCCATTAGTTTTTCTTTCTTACATTAATGACTAACTAGGGGTCAAAGCTTGAAGGACTTCTCAGATTTTGAATTATTTCCATGAAAACATGGACAGGATAGATTGTTTCTCATGACGATCTGGGCTTATATCAATCACACGATCAATTTTTGCCAGAATTATCATTATATAGAGACATTTTAGCACTTCCATCTGATCCACAATATATCAATTTAGTATTGATTTTCTTTTTTTTCAGTCCAGCTAAAAAAAAATGCCTCTTTAGATTCTTAATAGTCAGTAGGGGATTGCATCTCTAGAAGTAGGAAAAAATACAATCAGTCTTTAATATGTTTGTTCCGGAAAATCTTTCATGTACATGATGATATGATGTAGCTCTTTTCCTGGCATTTCATTAATTTCATCTCCCATGAACAGATCAAAATATTTCAGCATTATAATGGCATGAGGGATTATGCAAATGAAACTATATAGTCATGAATTTTTTCTTTTGTTTAATGCAAATTTTTTGCGATTTTAGGTGGCCTTTACAAGGACAAGATATCATCAGTGTATTTCTCGAAGAGAATGGCAAGATAAGGTATGACATGCTGTTGAATAAAAGTAAACACTATAGTGAAAATAGGAGAAAAGAAAGCTTGTTTATCCCTCTTTGTAAGTTAATTTATTTGCCCTGGAACTATATATGCAAAGTGGATGGTTTGTGGTACAATTTTTTAATGAAGATTTTATGACAGTCTTGAAATATGTGCACATTGAGGCAATGATCAGTTAGGATATATATATTTTTAAAGAGTTAAAATTTTGAAATATGCTATGTTATTCCTTGCGATTTGACATAAATGTGAAATAAATACAGGTATAATTTTTTTTAATTGCTAAAGATAAAGTGTAATTTTAAAACCAAGATGGGCATGGAGATTTTAAAGGCATAACCAAGGATCATCTAAAACCGGCTTGTGATCTAGAACAGAACATTCTTTATTGTCAAATCTCTTTGTAGATCCTTAATGTAAATTATTCCAAACCTCCTGGCTAGTTTGTCAAACATTTAATATTTTTTTTGCTTGAATTAAAAAAATCCAGGAATTGAGTGACCATTCCAAAATCAATAAAACCAATGTTCCCAATCAGAATGGCATATCTTTAAAGATAATACATATATAGACAAATTTTATTTAAAGTTCCAAGCTGTAATATAATAGCATATATTCCAGTTCACCACAAAATTGTTTTCAAATACATTTTGCTCTAAAACTAAAGTTGGACATAAAATGTATTACGGAAAAAAATATGTGAATTATTTTACCAAAGCAAAATGATCAGTTTATAACTTAATTATCAAACTAGATCCTGAAGTGAAGCATCTGCACATTTTTTTTTCAAACCATGCTATTAAAAAACAATTCACCCATCTTAACAAAATACACTTTTGTAATTTGGAATATCAACTTTGAAATAAAATATTGTAGGTCCCAAATTGTTTTTCTTACACAAAAATAAATCTTTAAACGATGCTGGAAGCTTAACAAATATGTTGGCGGAAAAATGCCAGAGGATGTTACTTCAAAACTCTATTAATGCGAAGAGTCCTAGATGTATTTTGCATGAACAGGTTTTTCAATATTTTTTTTTCTTCCTTCAAAGATTATCAACCAAGGTATTACCATGTCAACTGTAGGAGGTGGCGTTGGTCTGATCTTGGGTGCATACTTGTTACATAAATCAGGTGGATTGTCTCCTGTGTACGACTTCTTGGAGGATTCAGTCAATAAAGTGCAGGGCTGGCTGAAGCTGTAGACACAGGACAGCAAGTATGGCCTGTATTATTTTTGTGCTTCAGTGGATTTGGAACTTGTTATTCTCATTACAGGGTTATGTTTTTTTCTTTTTCATCACTTTTTCAGTATTTCAAATATATCTTAAGAAATGTTTATTGTTAAACAAGATTCAATTTTAAAATATTGACAACTGCCAAACTACTCTTTTTGTGGAAACAGATTGCATTTGCATGCATGCAAAATTAAAAAAAACAACCCAGCCAAATGTTTTTTTTGTCGTGAAACAGAGTTCTTTGTAGTATACCCAAATCAATTGAGACAAGAAAGATAAATCATATTTCTTGTATCAATTTAATTATGAAGATCAGGAAACATGAGTCTGGAGCAACTGTCTGCATGTAGCACCTGATAATATACAAAAGATTTTCTAAATAAAGAAATTTTGTTATCAAAGTTTTAATCGATGACAAAAAAGTAAAAAAAAGGTAAAGTAAAATAAAACGAGAGCAAAATTGACATTAGGTAGCCTTACTGTATAATGACTTGAATTCCCTTTACAGACATGCTCAAAGTGCACATTTGCAACATGAACTTAGGAGATTCCACAATATGATAAACTCGTGGCCCAGCGACAGAAAGGTAGAATTGCCAATGACAAGGTGTTGCAAAGCCTTCTGGTGTCTTAATAGTTACTCTAAACAGGTTGTTTGTAGTGTTTGTGCATGTTTTAAGCTGATTTACTATGGTATTCACCTCTTCAGTGCATTTACGCCATGACATGGATATTATGATGACAGATATTGAAAAGCTCATCTCTTCCAATTTAAATTAGTGTGCAGTACTCATATGTTAGTTAAAAAACTGCTTTCAATGTGAAATTTAATGTTTGATTTTATGTATCTTTGATTGGAGTGATATCATTTGTTTTCTTCAGTATGGGTATTTGACAATAATCAATAGGCAAATATTTTGCTGATTTATTATTCTTGTGGAGTTGAAAATAGAACTTCTATTCTGTATGTCTCAGGTAAACGTTGAGCTTAAAAATGAGTTGTGGCATTGAGTTCATAGGAAAAGCTCTCCACACTTATTTAGCCACTAAAGTATAAAATGAAGACCTGACAATAACAAATAGAAACTTCTCCCCCTTTTGAGAAGGATGCATTTTTACTACATGCTACTTCATTCTTGTAATTTTTTAAAATCCAATGTGTGTGTTAGACTTCTCTAGAAAACTTTCGCATAATGTTATCATTAGTATTATTAAAACAATTCAATTTCATTATTTGCATTTTATTTTATCTTTGAAAGGAAGCTTGTTACAATCCTATGGATGCATTGAATATAATAATTTTTATTTATATATATATATAAAAGAAATTTGAGGGAGCTGCATTTTTCTATGTCCTGCTACTTTTTTGTAATTTATTTTTAATTCCATGGTTGTGTAATACGTTTTTAGAAAACTTTCGCAAAATGTTGTCATTAGTTTTGTTAAAACAATTCCTTTTCATTATTTGCATTATATTTTATCTTTGGAAGGAAGCTTGTTACAATTCAATGGATGCATTGAATATAATAATTTTTTTTAATATAAAGGAATTTTTGAGGTAGCTGTAATTTTAACAGTTTTTATTTGTATATTTCAACATATTTTTTGTGAACAATTCAATGGTCAATTTGCAAGACATGTTGATCCCATTTGTTATTGATTTATGTAAAATTGTGGTGTTATTGTATTATGTTAATATTTTTCTACTTTTTGTGGAGCTTGAGAATTTTTGTAGTTGCAACAAGGTGAAAAGCAGTTTAGTGAAATTTTGACATCTGTTGCTATTCAATTTCTGTAAATGAAAGTACCGTTTTGTTGTTGAATAGATTTTTTAAAACTTCTATGATATACACAATGTTAACAATAATAATAATGGTAATCAAGATTATTATGGCTGTGTTTCACTTTTATAAATGCTCAACAAATCCTTCTGAAACAAATAACATTCCAAACGGTTCATTTACTTTATTATTAGTGGTGATTACTCTTGTAGCTATTTTGAACAATGTAAACATTGCTTGCCTAAGATTGTTTTGTCTTGAGTTTACTCTTTGAGATTGTTGGGTTTTGGAAAATTTTTCTCAGGATCATCATCACTGGGGAACACACATCCGGTTGCATTAGTTCTGACACCTGATTTTGGTAGTTCTAGGTCTACAAGTTACGGAATGAGAAATTGTTTGTTTCCATCACGTCCAATTTTTGTGCAATGAGACTATTTATATTTTTCTTAGGGTGTGCTATCTATCAGGGGCAATAACCAAGAAATGACAAAAGTAGTAAGGGAAATAATTCAATGTAATATATTTTTAAGAAATAAAGGCAGATTTTTTTATTTCAGACAGTTAAATTGATCAAGCAAGCACTAATTTAATATTTGCATTGTATAATTGTATTAAAAATTGGAAAAAAGAATGATAATATATATTATAAAGAAAAAAAGAAGAAGTTTGTTTTTTTTAATAAACTAAAAGTATAAACCGCATTATTCTACGATTGTCAAACTTAATAAAAATATGAGATGCAATGATGTACATCTGATAAGCTCAAGATGTTATTTAGAATGTAGTTAGTTAGCTTTTTGCAGAAGTGTGTATATTGTGAATTTAATGTCCAGCTCAATATGTCGACGCCAAGCCGAAGGAAATGTGTGACAAGTCCTCACTCATTTTGTTATATTTGTGGATCATTAATGGCTCCAAAACAAAAAAGAAACATTTCTGATTTTGTAAAGAGGGCTTACTTTTCTTACTTGAAGTTGAAACTTTGAGATCAAGACAAGACATGGGCACCACACAAGGTTTGTCATTCATGTGAAGAAAGCTTACGTCAATGGACTAAAGGAAAAGATAAAATCTCATTTAGCATTCCGATGGTATGGCGTGAGCCACGAGACCATATCACTGACTGTTACTTTTGCCTTACGTGTGTCTCAGGATTTAGCACAAAATCTCGTCATCTAATCCAATATCCTAATCTAGATTCAGCTATCAGACCTGTGCTCTATGCAGATGATGATACAAGGCCTGTATTCACTGAACTTGCATCACTTGAATCTGATGGTGAGGGTAGTAATGTTCATGATGTGGCAGAGCAGTCCTCCGAAAGAAATTCTGATTCAGATTTTGAACTCCTGTCAACTGAATTGCAAACGTTTAGACAAGCAGAGCTTAATGACCTAGTCCGAGATCTGGGTCTATCTAAAAAACTTTCAGAATTGCTGGCCTCGAGATTGAAAGAAAAAAATTTACTCAAAGCTGAAACCAAAGTGACATTCTTTCGTGACAGAGAAAAGAATCTTTTAGAGTTCTTCGATTGCAAATCAGACTTTGTTTACTGTTGTGATATTGCTGGGCTAGTTATAGCAATGGGAGCTCCGCGTTACGATCCAACAGATTGGCGACTTTTTATCGACAGCTCAAAGCGGAGCCTGAAGTGCGTTTTATTACATATAGGCAACATATTTGGTGCTCTACCAATAGGTCACTCAGTGCTCCTGAAGGAAAAGTATGAACATATCAAAACTGTGTTGGAGCTACTCCAGTACGAAAAGCACAAATGGATCATCTGTGTTGATCTGAAAATGGTCAATTCTTTGCTAGGTCAGCAAGGTGGCTATACCAATACCCTTGTTTTCTCTGCCTTTGGGATAGCAGGGCTAAAGACAGACACTATATTCAGAAGGAGTGGCCGCCTAGGGAGAACTTCAACGTTGGTGAAAAGAACATCATCAATGACCCTCTGGTGAAGCCTGCCAAAATTATTTTCCCACCACTACACATTAAGCTACGGCTTATGAAACAGTTTGTGAAGGCTCTCAGTTCTGACAGTGAGTGTTTTAAATATCTGTGTGGCACTTTCCCCGGAGTAACGTTGGAAAAACTAAAGGCAGGAATTTTTGATGGTCCACAGATAAGGATGCTGATGAAAGATCAGGGCTTCACACAATCAATGACCGATGTTGAAAAAACTGCATGGGAAGCTTTTGTTTTAGTTGTGAGGAACTTTTTAGGAAACAGAAAGTCTGAGGACTACAAAGGGCTTGTTCAATCAATGATTGAAAGCTTCCAAGTGCTGGGTTGTAATATGAGCATAAAGATGCATTTTCTGAACAGTCATTTGGAACAATTTCCTGCCAACTTGGGAGATGTGAGTGACGAACAGAGTGAACGCTTTCACCAAGACATCAAAACTATGAAAGAGAGGTATCAGGGTCGCTGGGATATTCACATGATGGCGGACTATTGCTGGAGTATTCAGAGAGATTGCACTGGCAGGCGACACACCAGAAAATCCCTAAAACGAAAGTTTGTTCCTGAATAAATCAGCAAACAAGAAGCCAATGGACCACAAAGCAGGTTGGGTAATAAAAGCATTTTTTAAAATTCATAATTCATATCTGTGGTTTGGATTTCAACTTCGTTTTAAAATAAAATTTTATGTGTTAGTATCTCTATATAGCGCTAAATTAGAGGTAACTCATTGCAGAAAATCTAGACGTGATAGAAAGAAACGGATGCCGGATTCGAATTCAGCGACCCCAATTTACCCTAAATTAGGTGTCAGAACGAATGCAACCGACAAAAAGTTGAATTTTGTTCCCCAGATTATAATCAAAAGATTGGGACTGGCGTGAGGGAATATTTTGTTTGATTCAAATTCTACTAGTATTAAACAGTCTGCTTTATTTTAATCTTTATGTGTTGATCAATCATGAAACTCTTTTCATGTAGCATCTTTCTCAGGAAAATTTGGGTTGTGCAAAGGAAACGATCATAATGATTTTATGATTGCTTTAATGGTTTTAAATCCATAAGTTATTTCTGTGTGAGACATTGTGCTTCTATTGTTAAGGATTTGTATTTGAAGTCACACTCCATGGGAAATATTCATACTCAACTTATCAAAAGGTTTTTTTCAAATAGATCATTGAAAATACTAAATAATTAAAAAAAATCACTTAACAATTATATAAATTATAGTCTTCACTGTAACCATAAAAGAACAGTAAAAAGGATTCCTGCACTCTATTAAGGCATCAAGTTATGAAGAAATATTTTGTTATTAATATTTCTAATTAAATTTTATCATGCACTGTTATTCAATTTTGAACCATGTCTTTCTGCAAGAGCATTTAAAATCAGGAAACAAGATTGTACAATGAGATTGTTTTTTGTCTAGTCATGAATACCACTGAGTTGTTTGGGGTTCATTTGCGTTTAATGTGATTGAATGAATGAGTGAATTATACTTGAACCTGGAAACTTTCAGACACTTCCATATTTCAAAAGAATCTTACGTATATTCATATCCTGTTATACATTGAAATTTAATGTTATTATCACGAATTTACCAACATTTCCTTTACCTGATGAAAGCCCATCTTAATATGAATGTTCCTACCCTGAGCAGATATCTACAGAAAATTTATGTTTAAATACGTCTTCATTAGAGCCAATTATGTTTTCATAAGCTTATTTAAAACATGTAGGACTTACAGCTTTAAAATGACTGTTTTTGCAATGATTGCTGTTAAGCATTTTACATAAAAGCTAGAGAATTGCAAGCTCTTTTTTCATGTTTTAATGTTGACCTTCATTACTCTAAATTTCCTCGAACTGGTGATGGAAATGATAATTATCTGTTGGCATTAGCTTATATTACCTCATTTTTAAACATATATTATTGTGTATTCTTTTGCTTCTTTTGTACTATAATTATATTCTTGACATATTTGATTTTGTTTGATAAGAGGTATAAAATTTTCTATTTTTGAACGATTTTCTTTTTGAAAAATCACACCTGGAATCTGTTGACACAAGAGTTTACTGATTCTTTTCAATTTTTTTTCTGTGAATGAAAAATGTCGGGAGATTATGTTTTGTAAATGCCTTTGAACGTTTGAGTTTTTAATTACAATATATTTCAATTCACATATGGAAAGAAAGGACAGAGAATTGCCATAAATGCTGTTTTGCAGCTGTACTAAGCCTTGATGACTTGATAGGTGTTGATAAGTTTAAACAATTCTCTTTTTTTTAGATAGTTTGGCTTCATAAGATTAAGAAAAGAAAAATGCCAAACTTTTTGATACAAACGTATTTTAAATGGGACCTTTAAACCTATACAAGTTCAGGAAAATTTGATTTAGGCTGTAAGTATGAAATTATAATTATGCTGCTATCTGCAGCTTTTAATGCGTGATGAATAAATAAATATCTATACAAATGTTGCAACAATTATTACAGCTGATATCTATATAATAAACATGGTATAATAACCTTACAAATCCATCAGTGTCCTGGGTCTTTTTATCTTTTAATTACAGTTCACAAGTGATTACTTTGTCTTTTCTCTTTTTAAAAAACAAAAAACTGACTGCAAATGGAGAAAGTTGTTTGTTATAATATCCCTGAATTTACATTAGTGAGAACTCCTCTGTTCAGCTTAGTATGATCTTTCGCATGCCTTAAATCTCTTACATTTTCAACAGTATCTTTCTTAGAATGATTATATTATTATCTATAATTATGTTCACATCTTTACGAGCAGGTTTTTTCCCTGTACCAAGGTGTACTTTAAGCTATTGCTGATATAGGGGCCATTACTCAATAATGCATTGACAGTCAAAACTGTAACCATAATGGTACTCCTGAAGGAGAGAACACAAGACAGGGACAGGAAGAATTGTTTGGATGTAGATTTTATTGCAAATTGTAGAGAGACTGAAATGATAGTTCAGCAAAAGTCTTGAGCAAAAAAAAAAAATGTAGTTAGAAACATTGAAGATTTTATGCAAGTATTAACTATGTAAACGTATGGGTCGTATCAGCAACCAAAACTATTTAGGAGATTCTGTTAAGGAATGAAGCAGTTGGCATCAGATAAAAAGAAAAAGGCTCGCAGTTGGATTAAAATGAAAATTATTTTGCTGCGTAATATAGGGATTGAAAGCAAACAAGTAGATGGTATAAGTAAACACTTAGAAAATGAGGGTAGAGAAACCTGCCAAAGAGCTTGAAGATATTCAGAAGCACTTAGCTAGAGATATCAAGTATTATTTCAAAAAAAAGTTGTTGGAATAGGTAATTCTTAGTATTCATCGACCAAGCACACACACACACAAAAAAAACCCCACTATAATTCAAAAGTTTACTAGTTTTGAATGATCACAACAAGAATAAGAGATGAAATTACCTGAGAACTTTAATTATCACCCGCAGAGACATCTCAAAGTTCATCCAGTGTCTGGTCTCATTAACACATTCTCATACCGAAAGTTTTATATCATCTTCATAAGCAACACAAACGTTGCAAGTAAACAATAAATTTTTAAAAATTGGGTTAAAAAAAACAGTAAGAGGGTGATAGTAAAAATACACTTGAAATGAAAAGAAATTTGGAAATTGCACACAAAGGGAAACTTCTCGGCAAGTAATAGCAACAATCATGGTCTCATCAAACCCTTAAACCAAACTGTGCTCAATCCTTATACCTCAGAAGAGTGGAGGTGTACCAAAAAAAATTTCTATCATGAGTAATATACCATGCTTTGCTTTGAAAAGCAAATTTTAATGAAAGAGCAAAAAAAAAGAAAAAGAAAAAAAAGTCTACCTTAAGCCTGTTTAATTTAAGAATTGAAAACAAAACGCGTCAACAAACAAAAAAAAAATAATGATACTCGATGACATACAAGGGAATAAAGCCAAAAAAAAAAAAAAAAAAAAATAAGCAAAAGTAAAAAATTCAGTTACTTCCCTTATGACATTATGAATTTGTTAAAAGGGAAGTAAAGTAAAATTTTTTCATGTATCCTTTTTTTCTGCACTTACCTCCCAAAAGTGATCTGTCGTCACCTGTTTGGTTTTCAATTTAAATTGAATGAATAATTTTACCGTGAATATTATGACAAAATTTTTCGTGGTCTTCATGCTTCTTCCTCGTTTCTTTATTTGTATCATTATCTTAACAAATGATTCCGGTTTAATGAATCAATACTATTAAAACTTCAATTTTCAATAATTGATATGTGGATTGGCAACAAAAGATTATAATACGTGTGAATTTAAAGAATTTTTAATGTAAGTACTTAAAGTAGAAGGAAACATTTTTTTTAACGTTTGCTTTTGTTTCTCGCTTAGAATTTTCATTTCCTGTGAACGATTTTGATCTGGTAGCCCAGAAAATATATCAGTCACCAACAAGAACTGAAAAGGATTTTGTTTGCATATATGTGCCATAATTAATTTTTTAAATAATATTTTTTCGGAAAATTATTGATGATTCAGGATATGTTTCGAGAAAATTATTGGAGGCTACAAATGATGATAAACTTTTACTTTTGAACATGATGATCAATCACCTTCTTAAAATTGCAAAAAGCCTCTCGCGAATTAATTCAGGATTGTAGATGCAAACATTCACTATAATATTGTAAACCCTGCTCATGGTAATGGTATCGGGAAGCAAACTCATCATTTCTTTGAATGTCAAACAATAATTAAATTAGGTATTGTGCTAATTACTATCTATAATAGTAACTGCTGTACTCTTAAAATTTAGTTGCATTTTTTTGGCTTGCCTCCCTTTACAGTTTAATTTACCCGGCAACTCGCAGCTATTTTCCCATTATTCTGACCTGCCATGCCCTCTCACCTCACAATGAGGTCACACGGTCAACGAAGTCTCTCACGGTTGAGAAATTGCTTACGCTAACGAGTGACGTCAGATTGCATCAGTATGTGGGCGGGGCTAGAGAGAGGCGAGGCTCGTAGAGAGGATCCCCACGACCGGCCGCTCTCAACAAGGCCATTGAACAGCCCCTGTCAAGATGACGCAACATGACGTGAGGAAAACGTCACGGGGGTCGAGTGAAAAGAATGCATAGCCTCTGTTTGGTCAGAAACGTTGTTTCCCCTCCCCTTCTCTTCACTACTCTTCCCTAGAATTGTACTGCTTCGCTAGGCATCAAGAGGGATATCTAATGAAGCGGTAAACTGATTACCGCAATCTCGCTATCATTAGACCCACGGGACTATGTAATGGTTTTTCTTTTTCTTTGGTTACTCCATTCTTTATTCCTCTCCTTGGCTACTCGGCTCATCTTCTATTCTTTTATTTTTTATAATGTGTGTTCTATCTTTTGGAGCATGAAAAGAAATTGCTAACTTACAATGAGTGGGGACTGTACTGACCACTTGTAGTAAATGAGGATTTTGTTGTTTATTATTATTTTTTTAAGTCGGTTTACAGCTCCATTGTTTCATGAAGGGGAAAAAATCGCTTATAAGTTTTCATTCCAAAAAAATAAATAAATAAATAAAAAAAGTTAAAGCGCAGTTTTGAATGAACAATTTGCTGAGATAAGTAGCAGTCCTATTTGTTTATAGTCTCTTAAGTCTTTCTCATTCTAACACGGTGATTAAACCTAGAGAGGTTGCACCCTCATAAATCAAACATCGACTACGGCTCATGAAATCAAAGATAAATCGTTTTCCTCTATGATTCCACCGTACCAGTAGAAATATCGTAACATTTTGGGTGTAATGACTTCTACATCCAAGAACTCTGCGTACCGCATGCTCGATTGGTCATATATTACATGTATAAAGGTGTTTTTAGAGAAAGAATTGCGTGCTTCACTGCCAAATATGGGTGATAAATGGTGAACGAGGAAAATGGCATAACTGCTCGAATGACTCGGATTGTCTAAGTCGGCATCAATCATTAAACGTCCAAGTTCCTAACTGTCTCTATCCACGTATGTCTTTCTCTTTCTCTTTCTCTTTCTCTCTCTCTCTCTCTCTCTCTCTCACACACACACACACGCTTAATTCTGCTATTAAAAATGAACGTGTGGCGTTGCCTTTCGGTACTTAACTTCCAAACCACAGAATCATTGGGATCATTTTCATCTGAAGAGCTCATATTTGCGAGCTTATGGACGTGATGCGTAAAGTGCATGGCTTAGAGTCTAGTCCCCCGGGTACCTCTATTATTTAGGAAGTTAACCAAGCTTAGAGGGCACTGAAGAAATTTAGTAGTCTCTTTCAATGGCTTCGATTAGAAAACAAAAGTACATTGTAACCAGTTCAATGCGCACCTAAAATGTGCTCCATCCGAGATGTTTTTCAAGCTATGCTACGGCTTTGCAGATTCAAAGTAGAAGTTGGGAAGCTGTGGACGCCTAGAGGAAAGAATACAAGCGGGTAGGGAAGGGTGCGTTTGTGCTTGCACCGGATCAATGCCTCTGAAACGCTGCTGAGGTAATCAGAGCTTTACACTGCTATGTTATTCAGCCTCCGTGAGATACTGAGATGCCCTTGTTGTAAACAGAGAGGCCCTTGAAAACCCATAACTCCATTCGGTTATGGAACTTGCTGTAACTCCACACAACAAGCCCCTCACTGCTTCCTGTGAGAACTCTGGGGGATGATAATAGTACTGACCAGGTTCCGATGACGTTAACGTCAATGTAAACACACAGGAAATTCTGCAGCTTTTCATTACGTACAGAGCTAATTCAGGTGATGCGATGCCTAAATCAGGAGGAAAATAATCAAATAAGGAAAATCAAATTTAAATTTCTTACTCTAATTAGTCCATGGCTTTCAAAGGCAGAATGTGATATCATGACCTTCCATAACAAAGCTTCACATGCGTGTAAATGCACTTCTAATAACGGAAACATTTTTTTTTCTTTTTAATGTTTCCATTATAAATATAACTGCCATGCCCATAAAGCTCACGCCTTGTACAGGTTATCTTCTGGCATGCTGGTTCTTTGTAGAGGCCACAGATAATGAGTCTGAATCTCATGTGCGTATTGCTAGTGTAACAGTAACACACATACATTGAACCCGCTTGGATAGGGTCTTGGATGGAGCGTAGTTTTCAATTCCACTTTCATGTTTTACAGCTATTTGTCATGTCGATCTCAATGTTAAGAGAAGGGGTAGAGTAGGGTTTAAAGAAATAGCCTCAATAAGAATTTACGGCCACTTCTGATATTCAAGTACATGAAAAGGGTGTTATGTTCGCTGCACATAACCATTTTATTGCAGCTGTTATTTACATCCACTCTTTAGTCTGCACTCTATTTTTCGAAAAGGGAAAAGGTGCATATTATATTGATAAATTTATAATCCTAATCAAGTTGAGGACCCCCCTCCCCCCTCTCCCTCCCCCCCCCCTCTCTCTCTCTCTCTCTCTCTCTCTCTCTCTCTCTCTCTCTCTCTCTCTCTCTCTCTCAGGCTTTTCTTGTGCATTTTTTCGCTGTTGTTAGGTTTAATTCCTGTGTTGACAAAAACATTCAAAAAACTTTTGTATGATGAAGGAAAAAATAAACTTAGGTTTATTCTCTACGATTCTAAATGTTCCATTCGATGAAAGATCTTGCAATGGAACTTGTGCCGTTTCCCTTCAACATCGAATACACCATAGTATTAACTCTTCCTACCCTACCACATCACATGTTCCACGTACGCATAGACATCTACCCACCCACTCCATGCTTTCTTCTTCATTATGGAAAGCTGAGCTGCGAGATTGAGAGTTGTACGCACGATAGGGGTCCTCGTGACCTTGCACCATTTTTTTGGCCAGATTTTTGTCGCCTAAGTTTGCAAAAACAGACAGTGCATCACCGTGTACGAGGCAAGGTTATGTTGTGACCAGAACAACCAATCCTAGCACGGGAAGGGAGGCTAGCAGCGCGGGAATAGCGTGACTGATGTACTCGGTCCCATAAGCCCCGCCTACTTTTCACCATTATAAATATGTTTCGCGCGCAGTCCAAGTTAGAGCGGTGGATGCCTAGGAGTGAAATCACATCAGCGTACACTCTCACACTTCACCGATAACTACAATGGATAAACGATTCGGATTGTACATAGACCTAATGCGGTCAACTCAGGCCGACGTCGGGGAAACCATGGCTCAGGTACGCAAGCCGCGTGGTGTTTTTAGATAGTCATTATTTTTCAATTGGATATTGTTAATTCCATTGTGATTGGATGCATATTATTTCGTTCTTGGATTATCATGGTTTATTATCTGCATCCGATGCCTGGTTTGTTTATAATTTAAAATGCTTTGAACAGGCTAGTAGTTTACATGATTAGGCCCTATAAACTTAAAATAATTCTTAGTGTGAATGGAGAATTGTTTTTCTTTTTTTTTTTTTTTTTAAATAATAGTGATTAAGATCAAAATTTAAAATATAAAGTCCGAATTAGTCAAAGAGTTTCAATTTAATTGATAGGCACACACGACTAGGCTAACAAGGTCCAGATCTAACCTCGCTGTGGACCGGAAAATCTTTTTGAAAAATATAAAATTAAATTTTTTCTTGCAGTTTGGATTGAGATCTGTTAGAATCTGTTGGTCAAGAAATCTTGATTTTCCATAATCATATATTCACGTATATGGCTCCGCCCTGTAGTTGAAGACCCTGTTTCCTTTAATTTAAATTCAGTTCTTTTTATTCAATTCGGAAGTGAAAGGATAGATAAGTTCAGATAATGCTTGGTCTTTTTGTTGTGTAAGGTTAATCTAGACCTAGATCTAGATTAGCTTAATTTTAAATTAGGCCTATAGACCTAGATTCTAGATTTAGATGTTGAATCTAGATTCAATTCGTAATCAAGGTCTAGAATTAAAATAGATCCAGAATCTAGATCTTTATCAAGGTGTTATTAGAAAGTTTAAACGTGGGAAAAAATTGCCGTTCATCTTAAAGCAGAGTAAATGAATAATTTATGGCCTCGTAATTAAGTTTCGTAGATATGTAGTCTAAAGCTATCTTGGAATGCGGAACAGCTAAAAATAAGTAGATGTAAGGCCAGGGGTTTCTCTTTTTTTTTTTTTTATTGGTTTTGTTTAAATTGAACTAGCATGGACTTGTTGCACCATTTTTGTGACCTAGTCTTGATCTAGTGTACCTTTTCTAATTCTCCATTGCGATCACAGAACGAATCAATGTCTTTAGACCTAGATCTAGATCTAGAACTAGAATCTAGATCTAGATATCCACGGTAACCATATCTACTTCTATAAAATACATTCGTAACTTTTGAAAAACTGGAAAAAAAATTCGTATCGTATTCGTCTAGATGAGATGTAGATCTTATTTAGAGCTAGGTTCAAGGTTTAATTTTACGGCACCGATTCAAGGCTGGACTAGAGTCTGGATCTAGATCTAGATCTGGGTTTGAATTGGTAGATCTGCAACTTTAAGACTTTAGTGAAGCGTATTTGGACTTGCTAACCTTGATTAGATTTAAGATGTTCCGAGAAACACAAATCATTGAAATGGAAGAGGGTAGGCGCGGCAGCAGATTAGTAGAGCTGTAGCTATTTTTCTTTTTGGCGGGCGGCTGAGGCATTACATTTCGGCTTTAAGTGGTTCATCAATTTAAAAAAAAAAAAAAAAAAAAAAAAAAGAAATCTAATCCCTTGTTTCCGTATCGGCCAGAAACTAACATTCAGATCTAATCTAGATCTAAAAACCTGGCAGAATTTTTTCATGATTAAAGCTGATGCGTCAATATTTTCACTTTCTCGCAAGATCAAATTAGCCGACGGTTTTATGCACATCGAGGTCATTAACTCGTGTCAACAGTTCAATTTTTAATTAATGTTTGTTTGTTTGTTTGTTTTTTTGTTAGCCTACATGAGTTATGGTGCAAGGGTGTACAAGTTGCATTGTCCCATATTCGGCGAAAAATGGAGCCGTCTTCATTTATGATTCTCGATAGGCTTCATGTTCCACAATTAAATCTATTTTTTATTTATTTCTATTTTTTTTTTAAATGAAAGGTGCTCATTTATGGACAACATCCTAATGGTCATACGCCGCTAAAAAAATTTTAAGGCCTTTTTTGTACTTATTCTATATCGGGACAGCAAGGGACGCCAAATGCCGATGAATAATGCACCGAAAGCCATTAGGCCTGCGGCTTGTAAAGTTTGATCTAGGTCTAGAATCTATAGTGGGACGGTTTATCGGAATTCTTCTTTTTTATTCACTGGAATCCCTGCCTCATTTCTTTATAACATGTGATAGCTTTACAATAGCCTAGAACTGTCCGTGTTTTGTGTGTGTACACATTCACGATTCTCATGTGGCGGTGTAGGTTTTGTTGTAATATCACTGACATGTGTGTAATTTGGAATTGCTATATTGACCGATATTTTATACAGCCTACCGGTATTCATTTTTTTTTTTTTTTTATGTAAACTACACTCGACTCTATTGTAAATGAAGCGTTTTCTTGTCTTCTCGAGACATATTTTTTTTTCTGAATTGATAAGAATTAGGTATAGGTGTAGTTGAATATTTAATTATTATCCTGCAAGGTTCGGATTTTTTTTTTTTTTTTTTTTTTTTTTTTTTTTTTTTTTTTTTTTTTTTGCAATCGGCTCTCCGGATCAGATTTAATGCCTACGCGCACATGCCGTCGCACCTTCCCTCCTCTTTTCCTGCTCGCGAGGTTTCAGGCTATGCCAACCAGCCCTGCCTGAAAAGCCTTCGTTTTACCATGTCAAGGACGATGTAGGCATGCACTATGTTATGGTTTCAAACCGGGCTTAGCAGGGTAGGCCTCTCTCCTTTCCCCCACGACTCAGGCTGACGAGCTTCCATTACTGTTGCGGTAAGTAAGCGCTTCAAGGCAAACCGACCGTTTTCTACGCAGCTGAGGCTCACATCACCCGCAGCCCACCGCTGTTTTCCTAAGGCCTTTTCTCGTGCTATTAGTCTCTCTCGTCGCAATGCGGCCCCACTAATCCCGACATTTCAGACTGCTTATCTTTTTGACTGGCACAGGGGCGTTTCGATGATCTCCCTTCGCCCGCAATGAATTTTCGCTGTAGGGGAGAAAATACTTTTACACCGCGTTAGCCTTTTGTTTTGAATTCAAAACGACTGAATAGGCGAATACGTCGTGCTGGATGAATTAAATAATAATAAAAAAAATTAATTTGATGTCCAATCTGAGTTGAAAGTTGAATGCTGTTAAAGATGATGGCATTAACTCTTCTAGGGTGTTCAAGCGCAACTTCGCAGGATTATCTTAATCTACGAGACGACTGTGTACTTCATGGCATCATGAAGCTTTTTATGTCCGCCAAAATTTTACAGTACGATCTCAGATACTCAAAATTTTCATAATCTGGTCCTCTACCTAATACTTTTATCAGAATTTTGTTACAGGGTAAGCGTTTATTATTTTTTCACCTTTCATGTTATAATTATTTTTCATAATAATTGACACTTTGATCATTTTTTGTGTCGGGAAACTTACAATTAATTTTTCTCTTGTTTCTATTTTCCATTTTCAGAAGTCTAAACGATCTGTTGGATTTAGTACAGCAGTCGGACCGCCCCCTGAGCGTCGGAGCACCATAAGCAGTATGCAAGGGGGTTATCATGGTTTCTGCAACGCTAGTGCTCATAATAACAGTAACTGTAGCAGAATGCGGAATTTATCGGGTGGTAGCGTTGGCAGCACAACAAGTGGCAGTTCATCAGGCAGTTGTTCAAATTTAGTAGACAATCATTTTTCCAGCAATAATTATTCTCACGTTACCTTTGAAGTTGCGCCCTTCACTACTAACTCTCCTAATAATGTATCTGTTAATAACAATAACTCGAGTTTTACTTCAACTCGCGTATTTTCTTCACCATCATCGTCATCGTCCAACTCCTCCCATCGTAACAGTCGCCAAGAGCGCAGTGGCAGTTTCTTTAGTGATAACACTGGCAGCAGTAATGGCCACTCGTGTGAGCGCCACGGGTCGACCTCGTCGTCTGCTTCCTCTCAACAGCAGTCACAGCGCTCTGTCAACTCCAGTAGGTACAAAACGGAGCTGTGCCGTCCTTACGAGGAGAGCGGCTCTTGCAAGTATGGAGACAAATGCCAATTTGCGCACGGCATGCATGAACTGCGCAATCTGTCCAGGCATCCAAAGTACAAGACTGAGCTTTGTCGAACCTTTCATACTATTGGCTACTGTCCCTATGGTCCACG
Organism: Elysia crispata; assembly: GCA_033675545.1. NCBI lineage: Eukaryota > Metazoa > Mollusca > Gastropoda > Plakobranchidae > Elysia > Elysia crispata. Next base: position 353,008 of record JAWDGP010005713.1, read on the forward strand.
TTGCCACTTTATTCACGAGGAGGAGCCAGGAAGTGGGAAGTCTTTACCCTCACCAGAAGCTCTGCCTTCTCCCAAGATTGCCGGGTGCGGAAGTGTGCAATCATCCAGCGGTAGCAGCAGCCCCTCTCTCAGTCCGTCAGGTTGTTCAGAGAGCATGAACTACAGCGTGTTCTGCTATCACCCAGAACAGCAGCAGGGTCAAGATAACAGGCAGTTGAATGCTCATACCAACAATGGAAACTACAACAGCGGCAGCAGCAGCTCCGACCTGGACAAACAGTTCAGCATGATGAATCTGAACACCAACGATAGGAGCCAAGAGGAGAGGGACATTTTCAGCCATATCACCATCTTCCGGGAGGATGAATTGCTGGATAATGCATCGATTCCTCCTGCAATTGGTTCCTCAAACACAGTTCCATCACCCTTCCAGGGAGGCCGTCAGCAGCTGGACAACTTTCCGTCCTTCTCTGAAAGCTCCTCCTACTGGCACCCATCTTTGTGTGGTGGAAATGACTTTTTCTCCAGCATTCTTGGATCTTTGAGTGGACAGAGCGACAACCACCACCATTCCTTGACAAGCTCATCCACAGATGGCAGTTGCAGCAGTGGAAGTGACAGTGGCAGCAGCGGCGGGAGTGACTGTGGAGGTAGCACTGAAAACCTGAACAGTTCCATGTTCTCAGAGTGGCGTACTTCAGTAGCCATTGGTCAGTATTAAGTAGGGCATTGATATATTTTTGAGGAGTCGTGAATTTAACATTTTATTTTTTACCTATAAGTTAGCTTCTTTTTTTTTTTTTTATTAGTTAGGGCCTAGTTTGTAATGTTTTACAAATGTGCCAAGAAATTTGCTTTTAGGTTTCAGGGATCATAGAAATGCCCTTATTTGAAAGGCAGCTGAGAATGTAGATGTTTTAATGAAAAGACTGTTGATGGAGTGCTTGTAAAAGGTTGTAAAGGGTGCTTTAGATGAAATAATTTGGCCTTTATTGGGTGTGTGTGTGTGTTGTTTTTTTTTTTTCCATTTTATTTTTTATTATTTTAAAGTACCAGTATAGCTGAGATGATTTTTTGCACAGAATGAATAGAGTGAAGTAGCTGATTATAGAGATTCGCTTGATATGCGCGTAGGCCTATGTTGGAACTGAAATAATTGAGATGGTATAGATGAGTAAATGTGGTCTAAAATGTTTCTCTCTGAAACTTTAGTGTTGTATCTAACGGTATGTGTGCATTAAATCTATGTGCCGAAGAATGGGAAGAGTATTTGACTGGCTATTAACTGATGATGTGTATTTTTTTAGGTGGTGTGCTAACAATTGTGCTGTGAAAACCTACTGGCATTTTTTGTGATTTTTATAGCTGTTACAACTTGACTACAAAGCATTTTATATCCTGTCAGAGATGTTCAATGTATGAAAAGATAATCAATATTGACCCAGCAGGAAGAGAAACTTGTTAAATTCACTTTTGCAATATGTTTCATATTAAAACTTCACTGTGGACTCCCTTCACCAATGCACACAAAGTTTGCACTGTAATGTTAGATCTGATTGCATGGACGTGTGATTTTAACTAAATCAATGGCATTTATGTAACCTGTAATATAAACTCCACTCCAGTGTTCATACAATAAATACATACATGTATTTTTTTTTCCTCATATGCTTGTGTCATAAGTCATTTTGAATACCGGTATTTTACATTGTGTTAAAACTTTTGAGAGAAAAATTTATTTCCAATGTGGACATTTATTTTTTAACTCGAAAAGTTGTCAATGTATTACTACAGATCAGGGACCTACACTTTAGTCTTTCTAAATTAGTTTCAAAACCTTTTTTCCCCTCTCTTCACAAAGAGCTTTTGTGATAAGGTTTTAGAAATCTAATCAAGAGTTCTTTGGGTTTTTTTTTTTGTTTAAGTTTGATTCTTTCTTTTTTCAATCAATTTTATCTTTGATCGTATCTTTACAAAGCAAATTTTTTTTTTTTTTTTAATATAACTGGAGGTTCCTTTTCTTGTTTCATCAATCATCGCCCTATTTTTTTTCTTCTTTGTAATATTCATCATTTGTGTCACTATTGATTTTAAGAGATGTTTAATGTCATTTTATTTATTGTGTAATGAAATACCCTTGGTGCTTTCATTGTCTGATTTAACATGATAATGAATATACATTCTTGAAATCATCTTCATGGGTAACACATGACGAAATGGACCAATGATTTTTCTTTAACAGATGATTAGTAGTTTTAAAAGGAACGAGGGGGGTGGAGGATTTATTGGATGTAAGCCGTCTTAACTAGCTAGTTGTTTTTTTTTTTTTTAACTATTATTCTCCTGATCAGAATTTGGAGCCATTAAAATGTTCATGTGAAAATATACTGTTGGCAGTTACTGACCATGATTTAGCAAGCTATTCCATTTATTATAATGTTTTAGGTGTCCAATGCTTAAATATAATGCATTACTTTTCAGTATTGTGTGCTCTTTCCTCTTATTTCTGTGCATTTTTTGTTCTTGCATTTTTAGTATTGGAAGCTTTGAAAGGAGTAGTAGAATAGTTGTTTAATTTCTCATCGTGCCTTTGTAAGAGATGCCTTAAGTTCGTTTTGTTTTGTTTTTGTTTTTTTTCTCATTTCCCTCCTGGAAGAAAGCACATCTTGTGCAATTTGAGATATAAATCTGTCCCTGAATATTTTTATGCACTTTGGTTTTGTTTGTTTTCTCTCCCTGAAGTTCAGGACTTTCTTTTTCTCATTATTTTTCCTTCTGGAGTCTCACTGTGCTGTACATTTTTCATGCAACTTTTAATTTATTATCAATTTTAAGTTATTATATTAAGTTTCAGTGATGTAAATCCTAGTTTCTGCTGTGAAGCAAAGGTAAAGAAGTACTTTACTTTCGTTCAAAATTTGTTATAATTTAATTAATTTATTCAGTAATTCTATTATCCTCATGGACAATTAATCAGTGATAAACAGTGATCAATGCAGAGCCTGCCTATAGATTTTTTTTCCCTGTAATTTTGTATTTGCAAATTTTTGTAGCTCATTGTTATGTGTTCTTTTTTTCCTATTTTATTAAAAACTAAAAAGTTACCCTTTGTGTTCTCTCCTTAGAAAACAAATCTGTACTTCAGCTCACTTTTTTCAGCTGCTTGTCCAAAAAAAAATTTCTATTTTTTTTTTTCTTGTCTGCTGAGGTCATTGTTAATTCGCCATTTCTGGTTATGGTTTGCCTTCAGCAGGTTATCAGCCAAAACCATTGAACTACTGGTATGTTCTTTTTTTTTTTTTTTTTTTGGTGTGCATAATTGTATATGATGCAATGTTACCCATTTTAGCTCAGTTTCACATCAGGCCTTAATGAGCAAAATTGTTCTGTTCATATTATATATGGCAGCTATGACCATAGTATGAAGCAGTAAAAGACTTAAATATCTGCATGCAATCCTTCAAAACTTACACAAGTTACAGGAGTTGGGGTAGCCCATCCTGAATTCTTCAACTTAACTCACTATTAGTGATCTTTAGTTCAAGAAAGCTGCAAACTGAATGCGTGTATTCGTTACTCTAAAATAAGTGCATGGCTTCTCTTCTTTTTTACCATTAGTGTAAATAAGATAAAAGATAATTGGCTGGTGAAGCATTTAGCTATGATATGAATGTATTGGAAGAGATCATTGTTCATACTGGACTGGGCCTGTAACATTAATCACATCATCACTTTACCATTTGACTTAGTGACCTTTGGCTCTTGTTTTTTGCAACTACATTGAGTCAGTTAAATAGACAATTGGCTGTTCATATGATCTTTTCCTGGGAGGTTTAGCTGTTATGAATTTTTAATGCTTGCTTCATATTGATAGTCTAATTTCTGAAGAAAAGTGCCCCAGCCTAAACATTTCCCTTTATCTAATTAACACGATTTCATTGTACTGTAGCATTTTGTTCTGCTCCTTCCTGTTATGTTAATCTATCACTTTTGACACAAAATTTTCCATCCATCCATTCTTTCCTTTTTCCTGTCATATCCTCCAAATGCAGCTATTATTATGTATTGAATTTTTGTAAGGTGTTTCACAGCGTTATACGCACAACCTTTTTTTTTTTTTTTTCATGTGTTTGAGGTTCATTTGTTCTTATTACCTCATTGATAAATATGCATATTTCACCTAATTTATCTTATGGGCATTGGCCCAGATATTGGCTTAGGCAGCTTTTGCTAGTTCAGAAGTAAGATGGTGTCACAATGGCTGAAATTGCAATCTGGAGGCTATTATGATGACCATGATTAGGATGGGTCTGAAGATCGATGATGACTACAAAGTGTTGCTAGTGTAACAAGGGTGGATAGATGGACCATGTACTCTAATAAATGTAATGCTATCTCAGTTTTTTTTCTAATTTGTTATGACTAAGCTTGAGTTGTCAACAACATGAGGGAGAATAAGGAGTTTGGTTCCCGTCTGGCTGGCTAAGCATTTTTTTTTCCATTTGTAAAAAATGATATATACATATAATTATATATTTAACTAAAAGTCTTTTGATTTTACTTTGAGATTTTAAGTGGACAGTGGTCTTTGTTGCACATTTTTAGTTTCACTTCTGTTGTTCCTACATTATATTTTGTTCCTCAAGCACCGTTGTCAAAATAGACAATTGGTGTCCCATACATTTTTTTTTCACAGTTGGTCTAGGATGCTGTCAATTTTCTTAAAAATTTATTTTCATCCCTCTGTTTTGGAAGGTACAAAAGGGGATGTGGAAATGATACAAGAAGTTCATTTCCTAAGTCAGTGTTCAATTTGCAAATAATTTTTTTTTTTTTTTGTTTTGCTCTATTATGCAGATGGAACTAAAAAGTCTAATAGGTATACGTGTAGATAGAAAAACAATTTTTTTTTTTAATTTTCACTACTGGAACTTTGACAGTCATCCTTTGCCCTACTTGATTGACTTAATTGTGATCCGAAGTCTGTACATCAAGAGAGCTGTCATGTGGAGCCCCTTTTGTCCCTTTTGTTGTTTGTTGAGAAAGCTGTGCTGTGCAAGTGTACATGGACGCAAGTATTTTATCAATGTCTAGTTTTTGTATTGGTGTTCCAGCTGAAGGTGGCTTCATGGAATGGTTCTTCAATATACCGTATATATACATATTATAGGATGAGTATTACTGTACATGGACTGTTATGGGTAGCAATGTACACTGATGTATAAAAGATGTCAAAAATTCTTATCTCTATCTGATTTGGTGTGTTTTTTTTTTGGGTTTTTTTTTTTTTTTTTTTTTTTTTGGTAATCAGTGTGTTGTGTTATACTATTACATTGCAATGTACTTGTAAACTGTATAGATGTTTTTAAAGATTTGTTTTTCTGTCCGAAATCATTGCTACTAATAATTGTCCTCAGTTCAAGGGGTCCTAGACATGTCTTTCTTCTTGTGCGGCCTTGTCCGCTTGTGTGCTGTACTTTTTTGTACAATACCAAATACATACTTCATTTGAAGTTTTTATGAAAACATTTCAGACTTTGTCTCTTAATTTTAATTTTTTTATTTTCTTGGTTCAATTCAGTGAATCGTATATGGTTTTCAATTGGAATAACAGTTACTAGCATAGTTTTTCTATTGAGTTACAAAATAAAATTAATACTGGGTTAAAGGAAAATGGCCAAATAGAGACTAAAGACATTCAGTCACAGTCACCTAATCAATGACAGATGCATGGATCATATGAATATGGATGTAAACCCAACATTTTCTTGGCTAAAATAAAAGATATTTATAGTCCAAGAATTTAGACCAGCTTCATATTAACTACCGGTATCCTTCACTTTACAGGTACAATTTGATTTACCAATTATCATTGAACAAATGCTAATTTGTTTTACTTTATCCACTTCAATTTAGAAAAATTTGATTACATATGAAACACATTGTGTCGGCAATGTACCTTTTACCTTTTTTTTTTTTTTTTTAACGTCGCAACACACTGCACAAAAACATTAGCATTAGTTGAACAAAATGTTCGGTTTCTATACTTTCTCAAAGTAAATAAGCATAGCCCTCGTGGCACGGTGATGACATGAAACTCTGAAATAAAATGAAAGTGACATAGTTGCAGGACAGACTTAACAGTAACTATACCCAGATAATTACTTTAACAATCACTAGTAGTAGTACTATACTGGTACAAATACAGTGTAACTAGCACGGCACATAAACATTCACTTAGTCATACTATGAACTACAATGCAACTTGCTTTAAAAAAAAAAAAAAAAATTTTTTCTGCTGCTGCTACATACTAAAGTACTATTGCAGCTACGTAATACTACTGCTACTGCTGCTGCTGCTACTACTACTACTACTACTACTATTACTACTATTACTACTACTACTACTACTGCTACTGCTACTGCTGCTGCTAGTGCTAGTGCTAATACTACTGCAACTACTACTACTACCACGGCTGCTACTGTACTGCTACAAGTCTGCCACTGCTGCAGCAACAACTAGTATTACTACTACTACTACTACTGCTGCTACTACTACTATTACTACTTCTACTGCGCTATGCTCTTAGTACTGCATGCTACATGTACTGCAGGTACATGTACTATACAGTTCATGTCATTGTAAAATATAACCCGCTTCGAATGGGATGGCGATAGTCAAATTACTGCAGAGTGAAACATAAAACGAATGGGAGGCGAAGCCCAGCGTGGATTAACAAGCACTATCACTTAGTGTAACTACTGTTACTTACTACACGTACCACATTGGACTATGACGGCTATTGAAAATTATCACCACCAATCTGATTGAAAAGATATTCAAAAAAGTTAGGTCCTTGTAAATACATTTATTGTTGTAAATTGCACGCTTAGCACTGTTAATCGCTATTCATGAATCTTATCGACTTAGAGTAAAGATAAGTTCAACCATTTACGTTGTGAGTTATAATTAGCCCTACATACTTTTACTCACGCAAAGTAATGCACAATGAAACTTTGAAAGTAAGTTGAGTGACCTTTTTCAGTCATGTCTTTTAACATACCAGTACCTATGGACAATCTACCTATCCTTGGACCATAAAGTCCAATCAATAATGTTTATTAAGAGCTTGGAATTAGTTTTAATCTTATTTGAAAGGAAAGCGACATAATGATCAGTCTCCCTTATGGAGAGAGAGAGAGAGAAGCTAGACTTGGTATAGATAATTATCTACTCATTTCTAATGAATATAAATCTCTTATTCAAGATGCAAACAAGATAAACTTTGTCAAATTTATGATAAGATTTGTTTGTAAGAAAAACCTGCATGTATTATGATACTACATGTTCATTTCTCACTTGGGCGATTTTTCAGAGGAAACTAGGAAATCTGATACTTGCAATGCCAAGTCTACAACATAGCATTACCTCTTCAAAGATTCCCTGAAGAGAACTAATCATATAATTGGGCTTCCTTATTAAAATTTTTTGTCTTGGTCATGGTGAGATTATCTCAATGGGGGAGAAATACGCAGTCGTGAAGTCACTGCACTTCTGCAACTTATCCCTAACATGTTTTAAATGATAAGCAGCTGCTCCCTGTTGTAAACATTTATTTAGCTTAACATTAAATGACATAACTCCCAACAGTGATGGTATTTAAAGCATATTAGTTGTAAAAATATTGCCAGCTCTTAAAGCAATCCCATCATTTCTTGCTTTTAAAATCTTTATACGTGTAAACACTATGCTAGAAGGCGATTGAACTCTGACAAAAAATGCCTAGATGTAGAGATGCATTGCCTTGTGGTAATTCATAGCTAGGCACTTATTGATACTTTAAAGATACCGGTAAGATAATGAATGTTTTAAAGGATGAAAAAAGATCCTGGATTTTGATTAACAAAAGCAGCTTACTATTTTTATAATTGTGAATAAAATATACAAGTTCTAATTGTATCGACCTTTAAGTAAGAGCCTTTATTACATGTATAAGGACTTAAGTTTCTTTTACGGGGATGCTGAAACCACTTGAAGTGACAATAATTGATTAGAAGCCTGGCCCCTGTAATAAATCTCATTATACATTGTCTCTCAGTCTCAGCGAAAGTGACATTGTCCTTTCTCTCTTTATTCTTCGCTGACGCTACAGCTTTCTGAATAAGCGCGTGCAATAAAATAATAATTTTTACAGTGATATAATCATGTACAATCATGACCCCATGTACATGCAGTTCGCTTGACTTTTCTCCGTCTACAAACTCTAAAGAGAGAGAGAGATGAAAAGAGACAGAGAGAGAAAGGGAAGGGGAGGGGAGAGAGAGAGAGAGAGAGAGAGAGAGAGAGAGAGAGAGAGAGCCTTCTGCCTTACTCCGTGCCAGGGCTGTGACCAGACTTATAACATAGTGTGGGGCTAGTGTTGTGCTGAGTCATATTAAATAAATGCATACATAAACGACGTGCATGCACCCAAAAGTCAAAGTGAGTGAGTAAATATAGATTTTGATTGTTTACACGCATGATAATGCGTACTTATTCAATAGTTTGAATAATTTTTTTTCATCACATATTATTATTTACCATAGTTTACAATTTTAATGAAAATTCGTGAGTACATTTCTTTAAAGTCTGACATTAAAAAACAATAAGATTGCCACTTTTAAAAATCTTGGTTCTTTGGCTGTCTAATAATATATTTAAAAATGTAATAATAGAATTGTGATTACAATTATAACATTATGAATGAAGCAATTTAATTTTTAGTAACTATACTGTACCAATTATAGCCATAATACTGTTCGTTAGCTCTGTAAGGAGAACCCCCTCCCCTTTTTTCCCCTTTTCTAATTCACAATGACTTCATTTTTTCTTCTCTATAAGCAATGCTGTATAAAGTTATAACTAATTCGATTTAAACTTACAAGAAATTTAAAGAACAGCAAGCGTTGCACAAAGGAGTAGGCTACTATCAGCGTTTTCAAAAAAATAATTTTATACCAGAACAAAATATTACTATTGTTGAAAATGTGTTTTAAAAAACGGTCTCCTCCATAGTATTTAACATTCTGCGAATGAATTTCAAATCACATTGCATGCAAAGCATACTTATCTAGATCTAGAATTTGCTAAAAAAAAAAAAAATGCTTTTCACCATTACTGTCAATTTTTCGCAATCAGCATGTTGTAATAAAGAATATTGTGACCAGACTCCACAGAAAAATTGGTGTTAAGCACTGACGAAAGTCATAGTGACGGGTGTTTTAGTGTGACGGGTATAATTACGGTATTGTAAACTAATGATTGAAAAATGCCAGCTTCTGCGTGCCTAACTGCTCTGTTTACCAAAATGTTGCTTTAGCTTAATATGATAATTAAAGCTAACGCAACATTTTGTGCTAGCAATTTAAGTGGTTTCCAAGCAGAACTTACAGGAATAGCAGGCTGAAAGTTGTAAGACTAGTGTTTCAATTTTTAGAGGAAAAAAAATGATGGCCTAAGAGAACAATTTGATGTGGTTTCCTTTGATTCGCTGCTTTGAATTTGTTTCTCATTTTTTTTTTTTTTTTTTTTTTTTTGAGTTGACCAGAGTCGTGCTTTTGTAGGAAATACAGTAACTTTAGCAGGTTTCAAGATAAGATGAAGAACAGTTCGAGTCCAAGCCTGAGTTAAATCTCGACCGTCCTCTTTTCAGTGACATTTTAGTTATAACTTACATAAATCAGTTTTACTTTTTTGGTCTACTTAGTTGTATTATAATGGTACAAATAGGATTCCAAAAATACAATTATCTACTTTGCATATTAAGATCTATGCACTTTTATAATGCTTATGCAGCATGGCAGTCAGTCGAAAATTTCCAAAATAAACCATAAACAGATAGCAATGATTGCATATTCTTGTAATCTCTGGAGAAATTTACTTAGTACTGATTTCAAGTGTTAATTTCATGGGCATCCTTAAGTTATTTCTATGTCAGCAGCTGCGGTACAATAATATTGTAATTATAAAATTGCATTTTCTTTTTATTCATGAAGTCGGGAGGGTTTCAGAATTGGAAGATGGAAAGACGTTATTTTTGCTTCTGCTAAGTTTTCCAATGAAACTGACTCGGAGAGTATGAGTTAAGTTACTGCAGTATGGTATTATTTTCTAACGAAGATTTGCTTACAGTAAGTTGCTCACCATATCTGCAGCCTTCACAGTCTTGACAAGTTTTATCATCTTGATCTGAATCTCCCAACGTGAGGCTACTACAACTTGCAAACTTATTTACTGCAAAGTTACTGCTAAAATATTGTGAAAAAGAATTCAATGCTCTCTCTCTCTCTCTCTCTCTCTCTCTCTCTCTCTCTCTCTCTCTCTCTCTCTCTCTCTCTCTCTCTCTCTCTCTCTCTCTGCAGTTCATTTTCAACTCCAGTAAGTTCTCTTTTCTTTGCGGCTCACACTCCTTTTCCTGTCTGTAAGCAACTCCTCATGCCTCCGTGTCTGTGTTACACCTAGAACCTTACGTTTCGGCGACCTTACGCAAGACCAGTCCTTTGAAGTCGCATTCTGGTGGCTGGCGCACGAGCAGCATCAACGCAATACATGTAGATCTTTCTGATGCGTTTTACGTCCTCTAAGTTTCCCGGCGAATTTCATCATAGCCGCTGCCTGAAGCCACTTCATGCGTCGGACAGTTCTGCATAACGGAACATCCACTATGGCTCAGGCCCAGCACCCTTTCTCAGATGCCAAGGAGACCAGCAACCGAGTACTGAACCGTGACGTAATAGTATTACAGGCTGCTCTTTCTCTTGGCTTCCATGATGGGGAAGTCAGATAGCTCAGCCAGTAGACCGTTCGATTGAACCATAGAGTGCAGCCGTATAGCTGCAATTCCTTTCAAGCGGCAGAGGAACATTAAGTAATGTAAGTTGCGCTAACTCAAATGCCTGTTGATATGCCCCAGCAGCTAATCTGTTTCGATTCAAATTTCTGTGATCTCATTTTGTGTATGCAGTGCAGAGCACTAGTCAAGCCTTAGCTGAATGTGTGTGTTCTTCAAGTCTTTAACAAAAGGTTTTAAAGCATAAAACGAAGCCATTAGTTCTAGGCAGTTTATGTGGTAATGTGATTTCTCACTTTCCCTCCAGTGGCCACAAGTTGTTTCTCCATTACATACTGCACCCCATCCTGAGTTACTAACATCGCTTGTTATAACCAGAGATGGTCTACCGTGGCTTAATATGACATTATGCGCCCTAGGCAAGTTCTGAATCCACCACTCGCTCTCTCGTAGACAGTTCTCACACAATGCTAGTTTGGCTTCCCAATTACCTTTAGTTGCTTTAATAGCTGAGGCTCTGTATCGTTCTAACGCACGATACTGCAGTGGGCAGTGCATGAAACCAAGGAAAGCAGCTATCAGCTGACCTATGAGACATGCTAGTTCTCGTATAGTAATTCTAGGTTGGTCATAGATATTCAAGCAGTATGCGATAGTCTTGCCCATCCTGTCCTCTGTTAACATTATAGTCATGAACACTGAGGATATTTGAAATCCCCGATACGATATCACTTGCGTAGGCTTTATCAGGATGTATAACAAATCCCAATTTGTCAAACAAAGTGACGGTATGAATAATATTATGTGCCCATGATTCAACCGATTTACCCACTAACAAAAGGTCGTCAAGAAACCCTGTGGAAACCCAGCTTTATAATGTGCAATAGATAGCTTTTGTTAGTTTGGTAAAATTTCTTAGTGCCTGGGACAGACCATTGAGGTAACAGAAAAATCGATACAAATCATCGTCCTATTTTAAACTTAAAACTTTCGGTCTTGAAATGCAATGGGTACACTGAAGTAAGCGTGATAGATATCTATGCTTGCCATCAAGCAGCTGGGCGTGATTAGCGTCAAAGCCTTATTAAAGGTTTCCCGGCGAATTTCATCATAGCCGCTGCCTGAAGCCCCTTCATGCGTCGGACAGTTCTGCATAACGGAACATCCACTATGGCTCAGGCCCAGCACCCTTTCTCAGATGCCAAGGAGACCAGCAACCGAGTACTGAACCGTGACGTAATAGTATTACAGGCTGCTCTATCTCTTGGCTTCCATGATGGGGAAGTCAGATAGCTCAGCCAGTAGACCGTTCGATTGAACCATAGAGTGTAGCCGTATAGCTGCAATTCCTTCCAAGCGGCAGAGGAACATAATTCGTCTCTGCACGTTTTGTAAAGATGCAGGCACCACAAGTTTATTCATGTATTGTTTAGCTGAAGTATGACACTTAGTGCTTTGTACTTACTATCATTCCCCAGCTATTACCGCAGCAACAAAAGCAACATAGGCTTATTACCACTATTTCTACTTCTACTACTACTACTACTACTACTACTACTACTACTACTACTACTACTACTACTACTACTACTACTACTACTACTACTGCTACTACTGCTGCTACTGCTGCTGCTACTGCTGCTACTGCTACTACTGCTACTACTACTACTACCACTACTACTACTACCACTACCACTACTACCACTACTACCACTACTACCACTACTACCACTACGACTACTACTACTACTACGACTACTACGACTACTACGACTACTACTACTACTACTACTACTACTACTACTACTACTACTACTACTACTACTACTACTACTACTGCTACTACACAATATCATTATCGTTATAGCAATGTTCCATGTAAAACCAATACGGAACAGGAAAATCGCTACTCGGTGAACTGGCTTTTCTGATTTCGACACGAACGCTGTGGCGCGACTTTGATTCGCGTCCTCTCATGATTTTTCGTCTCCTAAGCTTCCAAAGGAAACTTGTACTTGGCAAAAGCGACTTTGAAAACCAGCGGCTTTACTCCTATCACTGGTATCTGAGATCGGGTCCGAGCGTGTTGAAGTCTCTTCATCTTGCCGACCAGTGACGGGTCAAACATCTCCCGCACATGCAGGTGGCCAGGCTAACTGAGTCACGCCTGGGGCTTTACGGTTATTTTCTCGATGCAGCTTCCAGTCTTAGGAGTTAGATAGAGGGTTAAGGCAGTGGAGTATTATTATTATTATTATTATTATTATTATTATTATTATTATTATTATTATTATTATTATTATTATTATTATTATTATTATTATTATTATCATTATTACTATTATTACTATTATTATTATTACTATTACTATTATTATTATTATTATTATTATTATTATTATTATTATTATTATTATTATTATTATTATTATTATTATTATTATTACTTATACTAGGACTTGTAGTTGCAACCCACTATAATTTTTTTTTTCTCTTCTTCTTCTTCTTCTTCTTCTTCTTCTTCTTCTTCTTCTTCTTCTTCTTCTTCTTCTTCTTCTTCTTCTTCTTCTTCTTCTTCTTCTTCTTCTTCTTCTTCTTCTTCTTCTTCCTCCTCTTCTTCTTCTTCTCCTCCTACACCTCCTCTACTTTTTCTTCTTCTTGTCTTCCTCCTTCTCCTTTTTCTTCTTCTCTGTGTGTGTTTTGTTACATTTTCGCTCTACTTCCATTGAATTTTATTGTCCAACTTCTGACCTTCATCCATCCTTCTCCTCCCGTTTCGCTCCCTGTTTCCCAATCTCTCTCTCTATTTATCATGTATCGATCTATAGATCTATTCACCTATCGATTATTGTTCAGCTATCTCCGTCGTATCCTGAATTTTTTTTTCTTTTTTGTTGGTGTTTTTTGCTGCATTCCACCCCCCTCTCTTTTCTCTCCTCGCCTCACCGACTAAATCAAAATGCCCTTTTCCAGCTGAGGTGAACTGAATACCGTTCTTGTACACATGTATTTCAGAGATCCCCTGGCTAGTACACTATTGCCTTAGCAACCCTTTTTTTCTATTGTATTACACTTACTTTACACTGATTGTGCCTGATTGAAAACCCATAGCCCAATTTCTGGACCCACGGGGCATCATGCTTTACAAGGGACCCACTGTTGTTTTCATGTGGATTGCTTAGACCCTAACAAGGGCATTACTAGTCTATGACGTACACCTTTGCCCCAGGCAAGGGTTCTCTTTGACCAATGGTCTAACGTCCACCTAACAGGTGTGCCGGCGAGTTTCCTTTCCTGTTCTGATTTACCTCCCCCCCCCCCCACCCTCTCCCTTTCCAGATCTTTTATCTCTCCTCACATATGCTTTTTTTTTCTACAAACAAGATCGCCATATCCTATTTCGAGCCTCATTGAGGGTCTCCCTTCCCAAATAATTTTGATTTCACCTCGACGTATTCTTTACAAGATATATTTTTAAAAATAATTCTTTAGTCATCAAATCTACTTTTAAATCATAGTGCCAAGTAAAGTTATTCACTTCTACATTCTCATTCTCCTAATCTAAGTAATATCATGCTTTGAAGAGAATAGCTAAGCAAACAGCTTTTCCATTTTAAATGTTGCAATATAACTTAAGTGCGATAACTGAACTCAAAACAATGATTAATAATCTTTTTAACGAACTTACCATAAAAAACCGTAAAACAAATAATCAAAGATTTTTCTTTCCCGCACCCATTAGGCTTCATCTTTCCTCTGTCTCCTCCTATGCATTTCTCTCTCTCTCTCTCTCTCTCTCTCTCTCTCTCTCTCTCTCTCTCTCTCTCTCTCTCTCTCTCTCTCTCTCTCTCTCTCTCTCTCTCTCTCTCTCTCTCTCTGTATCTCTCTCTCTCTCTCTCTCTCTCTCTCTGTATCTCTCTCTCCCTCTCTCTCTCCCCCTTTGCCCTCCATGTTTTTATCTTTTCCACTTTTCCTTCCTGACCCTTAAATCAATTTTCTTCCGTGCTGGCGCGGCAAGCAATCACCTAGTACTAGGCTTTATTTTCTCAAATCTTGACAATCTAATAGTACCTGTTTTTGTACAAAATCTCTATCCCGTCTCAAAATAGAAAATAATACTGTCAGCATTCTTCTGGCTGTTGATCTCTCTCTCTCTCTCTCTCTCTCTCTCTCTCTCTCTCTCTCTCTCTCTCTCTCTCTCTCTCTCTCTCTCTCTCTCTCTCTCTCTCTCTCTCTCTCTCTCTCTCTCTCTCTCTCTCTCTCTCTCTCTCTCTCTCTCTCTCTCTCTCATCCTCACATAATCCTGTCCCTTTCTTCCCTCTAAACACACGAACAAATAACATCACTCTATCTTTTGTTATACATAGAAGTCCTTTCAGTGTTCAGCCCTCTTTTCTTTTTTGCCCAGGTTGGAGAAGGGGAAATGTTAAATGCGCTGTCGTTGCAACAATGGAAGCTATTGTAGTGGAGTATCAAGCTTCGGCTGCCGCAGCCAAACAACGCCCGGTTTTCTTCATACAGAGCCTCTAGCCCTCTGCTTCATCCACTAGTCCTCTCACTGGGTCTCGGTTTACAGCTTCTCAGAGAGAGAGAGAGAGAGAGAGAGAGAGAGAGAGAGAGAGAGAGAGAGAGAGAGAGAGAGAGAGAGAGAGAGAGAGAGAGAGAGAGAGAGAGAGAGAGAGAGAGAGAGGCTGAAAAATGTAGACAGACATGATAGAGATAGAGAGAAAGTCAGAGTGAGAGGGAGAGAGGGAGGCGAGCAGACAGATGGGGAAAAGGAAAAGGAACATAAAGGGAGGGGGAAGAGGACAAAGATAGAGATAGAGAGATCGAGAGGGGAAGCGTCAGTGATACGAAGAAAGAGTCGGAGTGGAAGAGAAAGTGTGAATTCAAGTTAAGTCTGATGTACACAATGAGGGTAAAAACCTCTCTATCCCTCTTCTCTCCTCTCCTTTTCTTTTCTTGTCAATCTCTTAATATCTTTTTCTCTCGGTTCCCCCACTCCTCCCTCTCGTTCTCCCTTTTGCCCACTGTCAATCTTTCATTCCGAAAATCTGCAATTAAGTCTGACTTGGGAATCTTAGGGAAATAATCACTGCCAATCCTCAACAAGCAGGGACTGTCCTTGAGATGTGGAAATCGCAAATGGAGCTTCTATAAATATTCCACATCCTTCAACCTAATCCACAGAGAAGATTGTCAGCACTAGCAAGGAGATTTGGTTCTTTATCAAGATGAAGATCTATACTATACCATGAAAACCATATTAGAGCGAGTGTGTGTGTGTGAGTGAAGTGTGTTTTCATCATAATGAACCATGCTTCCGTTAAAAGGATTGAAGAATGGTAATATACGATTGAAGGAGAATGCGGAAGAATATGATTATAATGATAATGATTGTTACCTTGATAATGATGATAAAGAAGAGGAAGATAACGATGAAGATGATGAGAAGAGGGAGAAAGAAAGGGATACTGCTGGGTATGATGATGATGATGAAAATGGGTTTTAAAAGAATGATAGTGGTGTTGGTGATAATGATATTGATGAGGAGGAGGACGAGGACGAGGACGAGGAGAAGGAGGAGGATACAGGTGAAGAGGCTGATGATGATGATGATGATGATGATGATGATGATGATGATGATGATGATGATGATGATTATAATAATAATAATAATGGTGATAAGCTAGAATACAGAAAATTCCCCCGTTCATGCAAACTAGTTTTCGAAGTGTTTTTACACATCACGATATTCATTCTGCAAAAGCATAATTTACATTCTAATTTTTGCTTGATCCCCTCACTGAAGGGTTATCGTGTAACAACCCAATTCAGCAAGGCTGGTGTGCACAATAAAGGCATATTATATGGGCCCATAAAGCTTTTTAATGCTGTAATACAGCGCTCTGGAAATGGATGTCCCAGTTTACGACTGTTGCTATGTTATATGGGATCTAACCTAGGCCGTCACATACTCTTTGTGGGCCTTGGATCCAACTATTTGTGGATTTGTTTGGTCAGGCAAATAAGATCGTTTTGAGAGAGATGTAAGTCAGGTGGAAAATATATTGCTGGCCTTAGTTGATAGAGGAAGAAGTTTGAAAATGTGAGTGCAAGGGAAGTATAAATTTAGGTTCAGAAAGGAAAGAGTTAGTGTGTTTTTGTCTTGAGAGAGAGAGAGAGAGAGAGAGAGAGAGAGAGAGAGAGAGAGAGAGAGAGAGAGAGAGAGAGAGAGAGAGAGAGAGAGAGAGAGAGAGAGAGAGAAAGAGATAGAGAGAGAGAGGCAGAGAGAGGGAGAGAGAGAGAGGGAGAGAGAGAGAGAGAGAGAGAGAGAGAGAGAGAGAGAGAGAGAGAGACAGACAGACAGACAGACAGACAGACAGAGAAAGAGAGGGGTGGGGGACTTTCCATTGACAACTTTGATTCGATGGAGCTTCAAACGACCAGAGTCGCTTGAAGTTGTCGTGACCTTTGACATTGTTTGAGAGATCACTTCCTGTGATTCAGAACTGATGTCAAGGACAAATGGTTGGCCGCTACAAATTGAAAGGTAATGCGGCCAAAGTATAATGCTAGTGAAAATATCCATTGTCGTTAAAATGCAAAAGAGCAGTTATGGAAGTAATGTGTGAAGCCCCGGCCCCAGGACGGAGCTACCGTAACATCCGTGTGGGGTAACTCCAGGAGGTGACTCCACACCAAAGACACCGAAAGCCTCGCTCCATGCTTTAGAGGAAGATGACCTGGTTAGCTTTGAAGTCCTGAGGGCAGCAATGTTATCTTCGGAATCCCTGTCTTCAAGCTACTTTTACGATGAGGAGTAAAAGTCTCCTAAAGAATATCCAACGTTTGGCCAATCCTTACACAACTTTGTGCTAGAGGAGGGGAAAGAAGGATGCGGGATGCGATGATGGGAATGGCGATTGATAATAATGATAATACCTGGTCGTGTAAAAGATTAATGCAACAGTCTTACATGCCTTGGTGGGTTGCGTTTAGCGTAGACCCATAACCTCACCCATTGAAAGCCTTTCCATCTCCCAACCCGCTTTTATATACACGCATTGTTGGACACCTATTCCATTCGCCTCTTTTTGAATCGAGTGAAATTCAACATTCGAGATGTTTAAATTTATACAATTAAATAAAAAATTCTGCTCCGAAACGACATATTCGTTAAACGCATAGATTGTTACATTTCATCCTGATGAGACTGGCTGTCGTAAGAGAAGGAGATAGAGAGAGAGAGAGAGAGAGAGAGAGAGAGAGAGAGAGAGAGAGAGAGAGAGAGAGAGAGAGAGAGAGAGAGAGAGAGAGAGAGAGAGAGAGAGAAAGACTGTGCATGAACTTTGTCATTATCGCACTGTCAGTCAATCATCAATGATGACAGTGCAATCACAGAGTAATGAGTGTGTTAATTATTAAATGTCAGCGTAAGGACTTAAATTGGCGAATCAATTTATTTGAAAAGAAAAAATAATGATAGAGAAAAACGACAGTGGTTTATCACACTAATCAAAATAGTAGTAAGCGTCGACCACACCGTAGTCTCACTCGTATATAACTAAACTTTCAATTC
Organism: Elysia crispata; assembly: GCA_033675545.1. Lineage (NCBI taxonomy): Eukaryota > Metazoa > Mollusca > Gastropoda > Plakobranchidae > Elysia > Elysia crispata. Next base: position 371,419 of record JAWDGP010005713.1, read on the forward strand.
AGTAATGTCCATTATTATTAACTTTAGTATAATACACGTTTTCAGATGCAAAGAAAAAAAAAACGATTATTTTTAATGTGAAACTAAAATAATTGGCTTTGAAAATGGTTTGATTCCTGAAGAGCTAGAGATATGTGACATTTCTTATATTTTTTGATACTGTCTCCAGTTCTTTATTAATGGATAAGATGATCTTAGATAATGAGGGACACCTATTTCAAGCTCATTACCTGACAGTAAGATCTATGGGAGGTAGTTACTTTTGCCATTTTGAAAGTATAAATACGCGAGAATGTGATCTATGGATTGTTAAATGTGTAATAACTGAATGTCTGCCTGCACCGCGCAATCTACAGCTTCGGTCTAGGTGCACCAAATCTTCCCAGGCCCGCTCTTGATCTCAGTGCACGTCTAACCTAGGAGAGAACAAATAAAGACCATTATAATAGTCCTCTGATACTAAGCCCCAGGTCTGGCAGCGAGGTCGCACTGCAGCCGGCCATGACGTCCAGAAGTCTGTCAAAGTCAGATCCGGAGGCGGAGTTTGATGTAACGCAACTTCACTGCAGGTTTCACTCATTAAGCGTCCCTATATATCCCAGGGCCTTATCCCAGTGCAGTTCGGTTTGGATTAATCTTAGAAAATACGTCAGCATTCCAGACAGTCAAAACATGTCTTGGTAATGCTTCACTCGTGGCCTGATATCTTACATAATGAGGTCTAAACGAAATACACACACACACACACACGCAATACCCGCATGATAAGCTTTATTTAGAGATGATTTCAGCAGCGTCTGCTTCTGTAATACATGTCGTTAAATAAAATGAACAAACTAAAATTGCTAATAAATTAAAAAAGGTAAGCAAATACTGATGGTGTTATGCTATGGCATTATGCAGTGTGCATAGGTATGAGCTGAGAATAACGGATCGCTAATTATAGATGATTGTTACTGCCAACGTTAAACATGGGAATATTAATCTTAAAGAAGTGTTGAAGGAAATAATCATGAGAGCAATTTGTTAGAATATGAAAAAAAATAGAAATGCAAATTTTTACCAACGTATTACTTGTTGACACAATACATTAGTATGGATCAGATAATCGTATGCACTAATTTAAGTATGTACGGACCGCACTCAAAATAAATGATTGCATGGGAAATACCGAATTTTGTTGATTCTGCGTTGTTCTTTGAAATGCCCCACAGGCAAGTATAAAATCAATAATGTTAATAAATGTCGACGATAACTACCACATCGAACCATGCTAGACATCCTGCTTCTAAAATGATTGCACTTCTACTACTGCTGCTTTACCACTACTATACTACTACTACTACTACTACTACTACTACTACTACTACTACTACTACTACTACTACTACTACTACTACTACTACTACTACTACTACTACTACTACTACTACTACTATTACTGCTACTATTACTTCTGCCACTACCACTACTGCCACTTCCATCACTGCTACTACTACTACTACTACTACTACTACTACTACTACTACTACTACTACTACTACTACTACTACTACTACTACTACTACTACTACTACTACCTCTTCTGCTGTTGCTAGTAATTCCGCTACATTTACTCAATGTACTGGCAGCGCTCCCTTCAAAGGACCCATTAATTAGTTATCCCGCTGGTCTAGCATTACAATGAGTACAACCATCATAACTGCAGACACTGGGTCTAAGTACGACAAGTGCAATAATATCCTTGTGTCACTGCTATGATAACTACGTGGAGCAATACTAATGATATAGACAAAAATAGCAATGACTGAAGCTAACTACAATAAAGACATGCACGAAGAAGCCGAGTCAGTAGGCATATCGTTTTAATATCCCTGCGCTATTATTTCGCGTCGTAATAAGTTCATGCATATTTGAATTAATGCTTCTCCATCAATCAATAACATGATAAAATTAACAGAGGAAAGCAAAGTGTGTTGTATGACTTACTAATATGTTTATTGTACAAAGATGAAAATTTGCGCTGAAGCAACATGCTGGCATGGCATTTTAAAACAAAACAAAAACACACAGACACCCACACACACACACTCTTTTGCATTATAAGTTCACACCGAGATACTGCATTCTTATCTTTGACACTATATATCATAAGAAGAGGACTGCGATACAGTAATAAACGGCCTGCGATCACGAGAACATCATAAAATATCGATAAGAACAGGATGTTTTTATATCGTTATGGCCATGACGCTGAGACACCAGCACGGTCAGCTCATTTCGTACAGCTTCCGGTTGCCTGTCGTCTGCTGTCGAGAACTGAGGATCGGGCAGAGACAAGGCTTCTTGCTTGAGTGCTGAACTGCTGATACTGACTTTTTTTTTTTCTTAAATTGAACCAACAGTCTCTAGGTCTCGTAGTCTTCTTAAATTATTCCAAGTTGTTTTGTTCAATGGAAAAAGAAATTAAAAAAAAAAAAAAAAGATTCACGGAACAGAATCATACTTTGGTGTATGTTATTCACACCGTGTGGTTGGTAGTTTCTTGCAGCATTAAAATAAAAATCAAATAACTCGAGTACTTTCATTCTCGAGCTATCAGTTTACTTATATTTGACGCGGAAGTTGTTTTAATTTATTGTTTTGTTGTTGTTGTTGTTGTTTTTTGTCCTTGTTGTTGTTTTGGTGTTTTCTTTTCTTTTCTTTTCTTTTTTTTTTTTTTTTATAAGTTTTTGTTTATGTGCAAGTCAAATACACCCTGTTATGATAGAGCAATCAAGCCCCTCCACCCCCCTCAAAAAAAAAAAAAAGAGAAAAAAGAAAAAAAAATGTATTTAGGATGTCTTTGTACGTCAGCTTTATATTAAGGTAAACGGAGGACGTTGAAGAAAGGCTCATTGTTCTTGTTTAATGTTTACACACCTTCTCTTGAAGATTTCGTCTTTCGAAACCGGAAGAGATTTAAGCGAGTGACACAAGCAAAATGCGCAGTTTGAAATGAAACGTTTACTCTTAGGCTTCGGGCTATGTGGGTCATGGGACATCGAGCGCGACAATATTTTTTTTTTACATTTTTTGTTTATTATTCATTCTATTATTTTTTTAGTTAAAGTTTGCTTTTGAACAGAATGTTAGACCAAATGCCTTAAATTGCCGCGTTTCGGTCTTAAAAATTAATGACTGATAGTTTTCCCTTTAAGTTTAAGAGATTAAGGCAGATCTAAGCAAAATTCGCAACACCTTGAACTCACTCTGGTATGGTGAAAACTCAACTCTATTATAACAAATTACATTACCTCTTTTTTGTTAAAGAATATTGGAATAAACTATTTTTCAAAGAACACGAGAAAAGATTTTGTGAGGTAGAAGCAGCAGAGCCTGAAAAGTGGTCTGTGAAATCGCAAAGGAAAAAAAAAATGTTTCAAAAGGCGCCAATAAGAACTCGAACGAATAATCTCTAGACCCTCTTTTGGAATTGGATGCACTTGGAAGCGTTGCAAGCCTTTCAACACAAAAATGTATGAAGCTCTGCACCGAAATAGCTTAAATTTATACTCACTGCTGGAGTATAGCTACATCAAAGGGGACCAAAAAAAAAAAAAAAAAATGATTATGCCTTGATAGGTCTGCTCAGTCATAACTTCTGTGATAGATTAGGATCGCCCGGGAACAGCCTAATACTTTGATGTCGTTTCTTCAGCATCTGGAAAGCTAGATATTTAGATTTATATCAAGTCTATTGGTTTGGAATTGATATTCTTTGTCGGACCCTATTTCAACCCTTTCTATATCCCCACCTTATCGCTCTCTCTATCTCTATCTATCTATCTATCTATCTATCTATCTATCTATCTCCCTCTCCCCCCTCCCCCTCCCACCACCGTTTTTTTCTCTCTCATCTTCTCTTAGTCCTGCGTCTGATTCTCTCTGTCAATCTGTCTCCCCGTCTTCAGTGAGGTTCTTATTTGTTGGACGCACTCTCTCAGTCTCAGGACCTCATAACCAGTCATCTCTCTCACATCTCCCACTCACACACCAACTATCACAAGCACTTTCCCATTACTCTGCTCCCATAGTGTTATACAAATCCCTGAATTCCTTCACTGTTTATCAGAGATCCAACAAAACCCCTCTCTTATACAAATTGTTTGATTTTGTTCTTCCTGACATCCCCTTCGACCCTGGTTCGCTCGTTCTGCGACTCTAAAATGAGAAACGTGCCGAGGCATCGGTTGCGAATTTTGCTTGATCAGCTGTTTGTGGTCGCCCTGGCGACAGCCAATCGGCGACCTCAGTCAATGGCTTCCTCACAACGGTCATGACGTCGCAGAGTTGCGCAAAAAACCAATTATCTTGACACCTCTTTTCTTCCTCCAACCATTATGCCCGATGCTGTTTACCAGCTAAGTAGATCTAAGTTGTTCTTCATCCCAACAATCCTTAGTACCGATGGAAGGAAATTTAAAACCATTTCCCCACAAAACCGGACTTATTTTAACTTCTCTTCATGGCAAGTCATACTTAAAATCTAATGGCAATCGCAAATATGCATTTGTATAATTTTGGGCAGGCTGCCAATACAAAAAGAGTTTTTATCGTGATTACAAATTAATCGGGTGAAGATTTTTTTACGGTCCCCTCAATCAGTTTCAAGCCGCTATAGCAGACAGGTTTTATTACAAAAATATAACGTTATAATGTTCTCCTTTAGATAAATAAATAAACTGCAAACTGATATGGTTCTGTCTAAAGTGTGATTGTTTTTTATGCACTGTACAATAATTCAAGATTATATTACATTGGGGAGACGTGGGAATTTTTTTTTAACCAGCTTTAAAAAAAAAATTTTTTTTGACATATAATTAAAGCTGACACAACCAAACATCATTCTTGCTTGCCTCTAATGGCCCAAGAATTTTTTTTTTTCTTTTTTAAAAGCGGGGTGTCTGAAAAAGAGAGAGAGACAGAGAGAGAGACAGAGAGAGAGAGAGAGAGAGAGAGAGAGAGAGAGAGAGAGAGAGAGAGAGAGAGAGAGAGAGAGAGAGAGAGAGAGAGAGAGAGAGAGAGAGAGAGAGAGAGAGAGAGAGAGAGAACCGTACAGATTATAACTGTTGGATTGAAAACGACCAGCTGTCACGTTTCAAAAGGTTTAAAAAAAGTTGAATTGTTAAACACAATTTCATAACCAAATTTAAAGAAGAAAAAGGTGATTCATCATGATTACATCCAATGGCATGAGTTACGATAGCATACAGCCTTTTCACTTTTTATTTGTTATTCAACCACCTTCTCGTCCTCCTTCCCAGCCCCTTCTCTCTCTCTCTCTCTCTCTCTCTCACACACACACACACACACACACATAAAACCCCTTTTCCCCTCTCTTACAAAACCACACTATGCCCTTTTAAAACTACGTTGCCAGAATATTTGAGGATAAAGTTTTTTTTCCCTTTTCAAAAAATTAGATTTTTTACATTCCGACCCGTGCATATATTCTTACTCTATTTATCTATGTAAAACAGATTCTGGAAAATCTTCTTCTCGTTTCGTCGGACACAACACAGGGTTTATGAAAAGTTTAATCAAAAAGAAAAAAAAAAGGTAAAACTATGAGGTCACCCACGGAAATATGAAGCCCATGCCATAGAACTAGGGGCATTACCCTTTTAAAACACGTTTCTCTACAACCAACATGGTTGTAACTCTACACTCTTCAACATCTGCTGAGGTAAGAGAGGAGAAAAATTAATGCGACTTATCTATGCATAAAGAATCGACATAAGACGCATAAGAACAGGATAAATACTGTTCCTTAAATTGTTTGCTCGGTACAATCTTAATACAATATCTATAATTATGATTGCCAAAATATTCCATAGAAATGCCATTTAAAACAAAACATCACATTAGGCCTAATTGTTTTATCTAACAGTCATGAGTTAACACTTGCAATGGTTTCTTCATATTTGAAAAACAAATTTTCGCCTCAGTAATACTCTACGCGATCATTAAAAATATCTAAGTTGATCCCCACTGTCTTCTACTGAAGAGGACTATCACTATTGCTAACAAACTCGCTAAAGATGAGACTGCAGTTTTTCAAAACAATTACAAGATCTGTGTTATGTGATAGCGACGAGTGGACGGCCTCCTCTTGACTCAGATTCAGAGAACCGCCGCCCCTATTGCAACAACGCTTTCAAACACGTAACGTAACAGTACATTTTTGACATTAATAATTTCAATTTTGCCAACTATTTGGCATAGAAAAAAAACATGTTTCATGTGAAGAATTTTTAGAAAAGAATACGTCAATGTCAAAATCTTTAATCAATCAAGTCACAAACACGTTATACAAGTATAAAAGGCACAGTATGTTAAATAAAAATTCAATAGATTTCTCTTTCTCTCTTTTAACTTCTTTAAATAGTTACAGCGCTTGTTTGTCTCCTTATAAGATTGTTCGAGGAACTTGGCAGACGTATAACTTATATATAAACAATAAACCGATCACAACTGAAGTCGGCAACAGACCCAAACTGCAGTATGAAAAAAAGGCAGGAGATAACCCTGTTGTAGACGGACTATATAAACCAAATAACAGGCAAATAAAATAATAACAGCAATGGGCATGAATGCCACGGTTTCTACATAAAAGAGTTCTTTGGTTAGCTTTACCACTCCAATCTTCCTAAAAGTTTCTTACACGGTGACAAGTCAGTGACGGGGCTGCTTAGATGGGACCCAACCTCCCCTAGCGCATGTCGGTGAGCCAGAGATATAGTCCAACGCTCTACCGACATCCCCTATTGAAACCAAAGCAAAAAACACACACACACATGCACAGAGAATAAAACAAAATAGAACAGAGCAAAGCAGAACCTCACACCTACACTTAGAATAAAGTTTGAGCGAATTTTGCAGTTGATGCGTCAGATTCATAGGGGCAGCGAAAGAGGAATGGTTATTAAAGGGATATGGGGAACACTAGAAACACAGGGAAGACAGGTATACACCGAGGCACAGCGATAGAGACGAAGAATTGGGTGTAAAAGAAAGAGAAAGAAAGACGATCCTAGAGTTAATTGAAGAGAGAGGTGGAGGGGACAATATGGAAAGAGAACAATAACGATAGGAACATAAAAAAGGGAGATTAAAGGAAAAAAAAGACAGATAGATAGAAAGGTCGAGAAAGATAGATGTGTATGTGTGTTAAAGAGAGAGAGGGAAAGAGAGATAGATATCGAGAGAGACTATAAATATCTCTGAAAGAGCTGGAATCGAGAGAGAGAGAGAGAGAGAGAGAGAGAGAGAGAGAGAGAGAGAGAGAGAGAGAGAGAGAGAGAGAGAGAGAGAGAGAGAGAGATGAAAATAAGGATATCTGAGCTGAAAGCCCAGAATGTAAAAAACAGCTTCCCGAGAGAGGGGACGAGGTCGCAACAAACAAAGACTTGCAAGAAAAACAACGCAGCTTTGCCACGTTCAACAACCCTGCCACTGCGACAGATTCTTGATCGGGCATGTTTGATTATACACACAGGCTCTATTACTTATTCTCTCTCTCTCTCTCTCTCTCTCTCTCTCTCTCTCTCTCTCTCTCTCTCTCTCTCTCTCTCTCTCTCTCTATCTCTCTCTCTCACTCTCCTCTCTCTCTTTTCTCTCTCTCTCTCTCAAACACAAACTCTCTTTTTTTTCTCCTCTTTTCCTCTCTCTCACACACAAACTCTGTTTCTCTTTTCTCTCTTTTCCACTCTCTATCTCTTTGTCTTTCTCTCTTTCTCTCCCTCGCCCTCTGTCTTGTTCATTTCCACATGGCTCAGTAGAAGCATTACTCTGGAGGCTCGCAGTAGAGCGAGTAATGCAAAGAAAATGGGATTAAAAGGCTGAAAAGAATTTAATGATAGAAAGAATAAATATTATTTATCTAAGTTCAAGGAGAGAACGACAAAGAGGAAGAGGAAGGAAGTTTGATTTTAAGATTTCTTTTGATTCTTTCTTTAACAAAGACCTTCATGATTTTGATCGCATTTCTAATGTTGATGTTCGTAATGATTTATTGCTAATGATACTGATGGTGAAGAGAAATATCCTAATGGTGATAATGATAATCATTATGATATTAGCCGTTTAAAGAAAACTGTTAGCAATAAAAACAATTACAAAATTATTATTATTTAAAAAATAGAAAAACAAATCCAAGTGTTTCAATTATTGATAATGGCTATCTTGTGTATGTCAAATGAATTTTCAATTTTTTTTTACGCTGACGGAGTGCAACATGTAATTAGGACGCTTTAGAGTTTTTTTTTCTTTTTTTTTTTTTTTAACTTGTTTGTTGTTTACTTTTTTTGTTTCGTCTTAATCTAAATAGTATTTCTTTGCACGATAAAGGAATTCAAAACTAAACGGAAAATGTTGCACTATTGTAATTGAAGTCATATTAATAGATAACACATTACTGTAAAAATGTTTTAGGAATAGGATCAATTTTGATTTTCTCCTGCGTGTGCTTTTCATTCTTGTATTAAGTAAAGATTTGAAGTAAAGTGAAAGAAAGTCGGCCACGATGCAGTCCGAAGTTAGCCTAGGAAATGACAATAAGGACTTCCTTTTTACACTTTAGCCCAAGTAGCTTGCTGTCCAATTTAAAATAGAACGTTGTGTCAGCAACTTTTACACTTGATGTGTGGCCAACGTTGCAGTACGTTAGCTGAACTATGATTTCTAGTTTAGTGGACTGTGCCTTTTAACTGCCTGCGCATAAAAACTGTTTTTGTGGCACGTACAATTCGGATTGTTTACACAGTAGATCACCTTGACCTTCTACCATGCTCTTTAAAAATGTAGGTTAACGAATTTCTTCTCGTATGCAGTGCGGGCTCCTGTCAATTTAGATGATAATGTAACCGCATTAATCAATATGTTTTAGACATGGCTCCTAGGCTCAAATACGTTTTGTAGAATATATTATGGATATGCTTAAATGTTCTTCTAATGAAGGGGTGGAAATTAAAAGCAGAACAGAAAAAAAGAGAAAAATATATTGGATGGCAAAAAAAAGGGGGGGAGAGAGAGAGAAAGAGAGAGAGAGAGAGATAGATAGATAGATAGATAGATAGAGAGACAGACAGACAGAGTAGAATATCAGAAAACGGATGGGAGGTGCGGGGAGCAGAGACAATCAGAAAATAATTGAGAAGAAATGGAAAGGAAGGAAGAAAAAAAAAAAAAAGAGAGAATAGAGCAGAAACAGCATTAATAATGATTGAGGCAAACAACGGCTTCATCTCACTTCCGTGTCAATTTAATTGTCCATCTGATCTACTCTCCCTCCCTCTCCCTGATTCTCCTCTCCCCCAATGCCCTTTCTGCACTCACATCCAACAACTGCTCTGCAGCTGGAGCCAGAGCTGGGATCCCAGCAACCACAGCCCGGAGCCCTCAGATCGGAGAGGCTTAGCTCAAGAACCAACATTGACCGGAACCAACGTAAGGTGACTTCATGGGAAGCTGACCAGGTGGTGCTGTTTTCACTCTATTACACAATCACCACAGACTTAAAACGTTTTTTACAAAAGTTTTTTTTTTTCTATCTTCAGCAATAATATAATAGGAGCTCTTAACCGGGAAAATGATTTCTATAAGGCTAAACAAAAGCAGAGCTTTACAAGCATTGATATTGCGACATATGTAATAATGTTGATATGATTCATTTCACCCTTTTTAAGCTAAAACTTTGAATAGGAATCAAGTGAATAAGTCTAGAGACCTTGATACTATCTTTTCCATACTTTTCGTTGTCAAATTTAATGCCCGAATTAATTTGTACTGAAATCCATATTGATTTTGTATTGTTGCACCTCATGAAATAACCGAAATTGATGGCTTTTAAATAAATACTTTTCAATCGCAATTTTCCCCAATTCTCTCTTAGGATCACCCACGGCGAAAAAAGAAAAAAAAAGGGAAAAAAAAGTCAGCCACAGAGCAAACCATTAATTTTAGAGAAAGACAATAAAGGCTAGAGTATGTTTTGCCTTCGCTCATTGATCTTTCTTTCTCTTCGCCCATAATTTAAAGTCGTTGAAAAGATTTGAAAGAATACACTTAATGACAGTGTTGACAGCCAACGGGAGCGAATTGAGTTCAGTCAGAGGCTTACAAGTTTGAGTTCAATCACTAACTTGTTGATTGTCAAACCTCCGGCCCGTGTTTCTGCAAGTCCTTGGCGGCTGTCTGTATCGCCGCTGTCATACGGTACATGTTCTCCTCACCATCTTCCTCCTATTTTGACAGAACCGTGATCTTCCTCAGCGAACAAGATGATTGAAACTGAGTTTGAAGGAGGCTTCATGGGGGTCGGATCAGTGCCGAGCTTCCATTCAACATGGTTGTGTCCTTCTCTTGACTCGATCGTGCCTCTTGATTGTGAAGTGAGGGAAAAATGTCTGTCAGTGACTCTCAGGAATAGAGCATTTTACATACAGCACTCTCTCTCTCTCTCTCTCTCTCTCTCTCTCTCTCTCTCTCTCTCTCTCTCTCTCTCTCTCTCTTCTCTCTCATTTCTCTATTCTCTCTCTTCTCTTTCCTCTTTCTTCTCTCTCTATCTCTTCTCTCTCTCTCTCTCTCTCTCTCTCTCTCTCTCTCTCTCTCTCTCTCTCTTTCTCTCTTTCTCTCTCTCTCTCTCTCTCTCTCTTCTCTCTCATTTCTCTCTTCTCTCTCTTCTCTTTCCTCTTTCTTCTCTCTCTATCTCTTCTCTCTCTCTCTCTCTCTCTCTCTCTCTCTCTCTCTCTCTCTCTCTCTCTCTCTCTAACTGCATGCTTTCCTACGTATATTTCTATTGATTTATCTACCTATCCACATACTTTAACTCTTTCTCCCTCTCACTCTTACTTTACTTCAAACATCATTATGAAAACTAAAATAGATAATAACAATTTTATGGATGTTTGCGGTAAAACCTATATAATTAATACCATGATAATGTTTTATAATGCAAATGAGTTCAATTTATCAGCATTTATCGACCAGTAATGTTGGAGCTGAACAAGAACACCATCGTTTACCCTCTTATCAAGTTCTTATATTTGTGTAACAATAATACAGCACTGTCCTCAGCGTGTTCATGTGAAGTCTATTATTTTGAATATCCATAGAAAACACTAAGATGTATGCAAATAATATTCATGCTTTCCACAACAAGGAAGAAACAGAGGGTTAGTTCAGGGCGTATTGATGTTTCACCATGACAAGACAAATTACAATAGAATGTTTCAAATATTACTGTGTGATGTGTTAGCTGCTGGTGGCAGTGGGAACTCTTTTGGCAGTCACGTGGTTTGTGACTGAAACCGGCGTCAGATAGCTGACTCTGTAGAGCGGTGGATTAGAAATATGGCGGTTATGAGTTCGATCCCCGACTAACGCAGCTGAGCTGATCGTTGGTTCGAGCCAGCCCCTTCCCTTGATTTTAATGTCTTTCGATTAAATCCCCCCCCCCCAAAAAAAAAAAAAAAAAATCCCAATCCCTCACCCTTCGCAAGTCATTTTGTATCGAGACGTAAGATTCACTCTATGAACCGAAACTAAAGGTAAGCGAGTTACCTATGTTTTCCAGAGCCAGTTTAAAACATTAAATGTTTCTTCCTCTTTTTCTCAGGTCATCGGCAAAATTAGGATAAGGTGAAACGTGAGAGACTCCGACAACGTCTCTCCTGAATTCCCGTAACCGCCGTGATACTGAAGCCTTCAGGCCAAGATAACTCACTCGAGAGGGGAAAAAAAACCCGACCCGTAATGAGTGCAGTCGTCGTGGTAATATCACGATGAATTAATTTGGTTGCGATTGATACATATTCATTGCCAGATAAAGAGTCGGATGCCACAATTTTGATTTTTTTTTTTTCTGGTAGATCAAGCGCCGTACAGATGCGCTGTTAAATGTTGCTAAAATTATAAATGAGGTCCAACTCAAGAGTTGAGTAAACATCACCAATATTTTGTGACAATCCCCCTATCTAGATATTTCAATTAATACCGTTACAGACAAGAGTTTGTGATAACTTTTAAACGCCAAGATCACGTATAGTAAGATTTATTTGCATGCAATTGTCTAGATATACATGTGTATGTCAATGGAACCATTTAATGCTGAATATCTAAGTTCAACAATAACGCCGTTTTAATTTACATTCATATTAGAAATTGCTTTGATATCTTTTGTGTATAGTTTGGCTATTAATATTTAATAAACTCTTTAAATAATTTTAAGTTTCAGGCGTGTGGTTTAAAACAGCTTACTTCAATTTTTGACCGTTATTAATTTCTTTTTATAAAAATGAAGTGTTTTTTTTAAACTTTTCACGCGATTGCTTCATATTCTTTGATGCATTTTTCTTCACTTTCAGTTTTTTTTCAAGCCACTTCTATAAAAATAGAAAGCTTTTGTTTACATTGTTTTTCTCCCTTTCAGAGGCACGGTATCATCCTTAATTTAATGATTTGTTTTACGAATGAAACGTTATGCAGAAATCATCTGGGTCAGGGGAAAAAAATGTAACGGTCAAAGATCCCTTGGTGCATTAAGTTAATTGAAAGCAACAACAGAAAGATCCTGGTAAAGCGATATTGCGCCGCACGTCTCTCATGTACTTGATACCCGAGTTAAGTTTGCAACACCTGCTGACGCTGTAGCTGTCCGTATAAGTTCTAAGGTGGAGATTTCTGACGTCATTTACTTAACTGTCATTGGTGTTCTTAGCTGCTGCTGCTGCTGCTGCTGCTGCTGTCGTGGCTGGTTACTTTTCTACCATTTAATCGGTCAATTCATGGCTGGGAGAGCCGTCACCTGTCAAAGTCAAAGCGGCCAGTAAATCTGGATGTCAGTGAAGTTGTCAGAGCGGCAGCGCTTGAGCATGGCACCAAATCTACTTGTCAGGACCTGTTGTTGTAGTTGTGGTTGTTGTTCTTGTTGTTGTTGTTGTTGTTGTCAGGACTTGGTGTCTTTGGACACTACCTCTGATTGTTAGTTTGAGGACGTGGTGTCATTGGAGACTATCTCTGATCGCGGGTGTGAGGGCTTTGTGTCATTTAAGTCTATCTCTAATTGTTGGCGTGAGAATTTGAAGTCATTGGAAACTCTCCGTTTTTGCTGTTGTTGTTGTTGTTCTTGTGAGGACTTGGTGTCTTCGGAGACTAAATCCAGAGTTAGCTCTGCCAAAGCACAGATCTGTTTAAGATGGTAAACAGCCTATCTCAGTTCTCATCACATTCTTTTTCACTACAGTCTCTCCCTCTCTCTGTCTCTGTCTGTCTGTCTGTCTGTCTGTCTGTCTGTCTGTCTCTGTCTCTCTCTCTCTCTCTCTCTCTCTCTCTCTCTCTCTCTCTCTCTCTCTCTCTCTCTCTCTCTCTCTCTCTCGTTTTCTCTCTTCGAGTATTTCTCCTGTTTTTTCCCCTTTTCTAACAACTCACTTTCTCCTGGTTGTGTCCCTATTGATTCGCTCTACACCTTCCTATCCATTTATCATCTATTTTATCAATCTATCGCACATTATTATCTATCAAAATACTTACCTTTTCTTTTGAATCTAACCCTCCTCTGCTCTCCTGCCATTATTTCTATATGTACCCAAACGATCTAGATCTATCGGTCGACATGTCATTTTACAGTTCCTTCCAACCTTTTCGCATTATACCTTCTCTGTCCCATGAGCATAAAAGTTCCAAGCTGGCACCTCAAACAGCCACTGTTCCGGTTGTCACTAGTCACAAGTCACTGGTCATTTTTCCCCTCGGGATTTGCCTAAAACGTGACAAGCTTCATTTTCATGTGTCCTCATGGAAGCTGGAGATTTGAAGCCAGAAGACTTAAGCTATAAATCCCCCCTTTCATCGACTCATCGTTAGCCCTATAGTAATCCTCAATTAGTACTTTAATCTGCAGCCCAGGCAGCTCAGGCCGTAGTATTTCACTTCGCATTGACTTAGGCGACATTTATATACTGTGTTATGTTTGCATCTGCCTTTTCAAGAAACTCATTTTGGTTACTCCATTGTTTTTATCATTTCCCACCCCTTCTTCGATTATTTGCATTTCATTTGTGATGAAATATTTTATTTAACATGATCTAAAGAAGGAGAGAAGGGGAAGCAATAGATAGAGATGGATAAGACAAAATTAGAAGAAATGAAAAAAGAGAAAATTGAAATTCGAAGAAGGAGATATGAAAGTAAGAAAAGAAAGAAGGAAGGAAGGAAGGAAGGAAAAAGCAGCAGCATCAGCAGCAGCAGCAGCAGAAGAAGAAGAAGAAGAAGAAGAAGAAGAAGAAGAAGAAGAAGAAGAAGAAGAAGAAGAAGAAGAAGAAGAAGAAGAAGAAGAAGAAGAAGAAGAAGAAGAAGAAGAAGAAGAAGAAGAAGAAGAAGAAGAAGAAGAAGAAGAAGAAGAAGAAGAAGAAGAAGAAGAAGAAGAAGAAGAAGAAGAAGAAGAAGAAGAAGAAGAAGAAGAAGAAGAAGAAGAAGAAGAAGAAGAAGAAGAAGAAGAAGAAGAAGAAGAAGAAGAAGAAGAAGAAGAAGAAGAAGGAGCAAGAGGAGGAGGAGGAGGAGGAGGAGGAAGAGGAGGAGAAGAAGAAGAAGAAGAAGGAGAAGAAGGAGAAGAAGAAAAAGAGAAAAAAGTAAAGAAGAATAATAAGAAGAATAAAAAGAAATGAAAAAAATGATTGAAAGAAATGATACGAAGGAGTTAATAGAATGAAGCAGCCACAAGAAAAATAACAAATAAAATCTAAGTGAGAAGCAAAATGCAAAATAAACAAGGAAATTAATGCCCAAACACGCGCTGGCTCTCAATTTGGAAGAGAAGAAAAATGACTGGAGATAAACTTTGACAATCTATGACTGCGACTGAACAAAAGAACCGGACTGTCGAGTTTATTTAGAACCGGTTAAGGTCAGCTGTACTTTTAGAAGCTCCACATGCTTAAAAATCGTAATTGAGTTGTGCTGCTGCCAACTTCAGTGAAAACATTTGCTCTGAACATTAGAGCAATAAGAAAGTCCCGATATCAGGGTAACCTTACGCGGTCTTTGTCGTCATAAGTCTGGTAGTGCCGCAACACCACCAGATATGTCCCTTCAATTAGCGCCGCCAGTTTTCGTTGGGGATTTCGGGATTAAAGGTTGAATAGTGGACCTATCTGATCTGCTCTCTTCGCCTTGACAATGTGTACAAACCAATTCTTCCACCAGAAAAAATTCATGAACATTAGAGTTTGTTCAATAATCTTAGACGTCTCATAAGTTTATTCAAGTCAGTTTATTTATTACCTCACATGGTCTAGCATAGGCGTAACTGGTTCTTTTTCATTATTCCACAGTTGTTTTTTCCTCAGTTGATCGCTCGGGAAAAAGCTGTTGCTCACATGCACAGTATCATGTGACCTAAACTAATTTTTGTGTAGTCAAGTGAAACTTCTTCTTCAAGTTAAAAACGAAAGTCTGGTTGTAAATATGGCAACTCTGGTGCCACTTTGACTTTTGCGAAAGCCCTGACCATATTGTGTAATTAAAAGACGAAGGTATAAGTGAATCTGAAACTGACTGGCCAGGTCATCGCGAAATATGAGGCCAAAGCCTAAAACTTAAAGATTGCAGGTTTGGACTTCGATTGCACGCGTAAACCCATGCTTCAATTTATTAGCTAGGTAGTCCTTAGAGCTAAATAGATCTCGACATCCTTGAATCCTAAAATGCTGAGTGTAACAAGCTACAAAAATAACTGACAAGATATCTAGAGTTATATCGAAAACTAATCTATTATCAAATATATTAATAAATAAAAATCCCTTGATACAATTATTATTCACCAATTGATTTGTAATACCGGCATTAGTAGAACCGATAAATATTGATTCTTTTTTTTTTTTTTTTTTTTTTTACAGTGTCTAATAGAGAAATACCAAAAATGATATCCTAAACATATCGTAAAAAAGTTATCACGCACTAAAGTTTTCTCAAGTTCTGGGTTTGAACCTTAGATCTAAATTTTGTTTTCTTCTCCATCTCGCCCCTTCCCTACATTCCCTCCTCTACTCGAAGCATGAGAAACTGGAGCAGCTCAGACCTGTAAGTGGTAAACAAAGCTGGTTCTAAACTAGTTATCTTAGGTTGAGGAAAGACTTTTTCTTTTACATCTGTACGTAGCGTCTCGCATGTACTGAGATTGATTGTTTTATTGGCCAAATGCGTGGTCAAGCCCTGTACAGGGAGAGTACAGAGAGATATTTCGGTGCTGCTTTATGAGGGTACTGGCCTTCCTAGACCGCGCTCTAGCGGTCTGAGAAATAAAGATTCTTCCTGCTGTAAATTAGGACCCTGAGCTACTATATTGGGACACTTGATACAATCATAGAGGAAGAACTAGGGAGAGAGAGAGAGAGAGAGAGAGAGAGAGAGAGAGAGAGAGAGAGAGAGAGAGAGAGAGAGAGAGAGAGAGAGAGAGAGAATTATGCTTTGAAAGTATATTTATTTTTTTATTTTTTTCCCCAACATAATGAGATATTCATAAATTTTGATATATTATTATGTGTTCAAATGTTCAGCAAAAGAAACAAGGAAAATTAAAAAAGAAATGAACATAAATCCTTATCCTCCCAATCATCAGGGACTTGTTTTTTATCACAGAAAAACAAGCCAGGTTTTTCTAGAAAGCCGTTACCGTGATCAGCGTTTACTACCAGTACTTATGTGATTCAATTTCAGAGCCGGCAATATCGACGAGTTCTTTCTACAACTTGAAATTTTCATTAAGGCGATAAAAATCTCAACACAACAAAGTCCCTTTAAAACCTAGCAACCATTGAAAGTGATTTCTGCGATAGATTACGCTCTGCCGTTAGAGAGTTTGGGGGGATATATCTGTCTAGATCTATCTCTGTCTTTGAGTCCCCACAGCGGGTTGGATAGGAAATCCATTACCCACGGTGAAAGAGTTAATACTGTTATGCACGCATGTAAGAGTGGACATTAACCCTTCAAGCACTAGGTTTCCTAGCCATGGTTTCTGGCGCGCCTGCTGGGTGCGTTGCCTCGGAAGCGAGACAGTTAATGCGCTGTCCCGCAGAGGAAAGTGTCGAGCTCGACATGTTGTTAAGGCCGCTTAGGACTGAGAGGGAATAAAGACAGAAAAATTAAACAAGCGGTGAGGTGAGACCATATCGATTCCCCACCATTGCGCTTTAGAATACTCAACAAAGACAAACAATTTGAGAAAAAAAATAGGCCGCCAGGTAAATACACAGCGCTAGCAGATATTCGATTATATGGATGAAAACCGAACCACTGTCATTAATAAGGCAGTTGCATTAGTGTTTGTGCAACAGAAAACTGCTGACAATGCTTTTCGTGGAGGTTTTTACCTTGCGGAAAAAATTGTGTGCACACCTTGACAGGAGACAAACCCCAAAAGCCAACAAATGACAGGCGGGGAGAGCTGATGATTTGCAGACGTCTGGTGATTATTTGACGTAAGGAACTCTTCAGCCCGCTTAAAAACTGAGGCCGGAAATGAGGCAAGATTAGAAACAACACAGCTCGTCCTATTGGACGTTTTGTCCTAGATCTAGACTCTCAGTCGATTTTGAAATTCAAACCAATTTCCGTTGTTTGCGGTGACGTGTCTATGTTTTGCTCCGATAGATTAGTGCTCTTCAATGAGGCCCTAGCTTCAAGGATGCTATTAACCACTCGAGCCCATTAATCTGCCAGCTCTAGATGGTGGAGGACGCTGTTTCCACAGCTTGTTGCGTGAGTGGGGACGATATGTTTACACATCAACTTTGTCAGTTAGCAGCTTTTCTGTTTGAACTCTCCCTCCACACATACACACCTCTTCCTCTACAAAAAAAAAAATAAATCAATATACAAATAAAAAAAAAAAGGGGGAAAAAAGGAAAAGAAAAAAGAAAAAAAAGGAAGGAAAAAAAATCTTTCAAATTACAAATTCAAATGAATTGTTTTCCATCTTTATTTTTTTCAAACTGTAAGCGAGAAACTGCCTGCTTTGTTGTTATGTAATTTTTTTTTTAATTAAAAAAAAAAATTAATCCACCGTTCTTCGCCGTTAAGTTCTTCAGCCATAATAACCCTCCACACGCAACAGCTATAGGTGAATATCTACAGTTTGTCAATACACATACATATTCATAAGAATATCCTGAATATATGGCTGTTTGTTTCATACCTGCCCGACCCAGTAGAGTCAGCAGACCTAATCCTACCTCAGCCTATCGTATTACTGCATTATTTGGACCAACAAGCACTACGTGCTCTTTCAGTGCTCTCTCAGCTAGGATCTACAGAGAGAGAGAGAGAGAGAGAGAGAGAGAGAGAGAGAGAGAGAGAGAGAGAGAGAGAGAGAGAGAGAGAGAGAGAGAGAGAGAGAGAGAGGAGAGTGCTGTCTCACCCAATGAACAGTAAATACCTCAAGAGGTCGGTTGTGGAGATAACAGGTCCTCAAGGCAGACCGATCAGTCGCAGTGACATAGTGTTTGTGTGTGGCCGGCATTGAGTCATAAGTGTTTGCTTGGC
>JAWDGP010005713.1:395000-405000 GCA_033675545.1 Elysia crispata
ACAATGATAGAGTCCCAATTTCATGAAAAATAAATGATAACAGTGAAAA
This sequence comes from Elysia crispata, assembly GCA_033675545.1. NCBI lineage: Eukaryota > Metazoa > Mollusca > Gastropoda > Plakobranchidae > Elysia > Elysia crispata. The sequence goes on from JAWDGP010005713.1 coordinate 395,050, forward strand.
CCCAGGAACATTCTCCGTTTTTCTAAAGACTGAGAATATCAATGGTTCCCCGAGGCGGCAGGCATGACGGTAGGCGACTAGTGAAGCCATTAAAGGAGCTTTAGCCAAGCGGACAGACCGCCACCTCAAGACACAGCAGATAAAGTCGAAGCTGCCAGTAGCAGCAGAACTGCGGCGGGTTGCGTGTCGGTGACGCAACGTTACGTGGACGGCTCACACAACAAATATCGGTAATCCCCGCAGGTATTTGCGCGCCCTCCAAACTGTGATGGTCAGCTGTTGCCTAGAAGGTTTTGCAAGACCTAGCCGCCTTCCTTCTAAGACTATAACCCTGTAATTTTACAGCAGGAGTTCCAGTTTATTGGAAGAGAAAGATACGGCATGGCCAATTGGCCAGTGCTATCTATCTAGGAAGATGGTACGTACTGGGGCATGGCTGTACAATGTTTATAAACGAACTCTGCTGTTATAGTCTTGGAACGCTGTGTTTTCTATTACTAGGAATGTAGAAGATTTGATGAGAAAAGGCTTAGATAAGATGGCGCCAAGAGCAGTTGGAAAAACTTAATGAAGAGTAGGGTTATTTTTTCCTCATTTAGATTTTCACTTCTTTTGGTTCATTCATTGCAATAATTGTAAAAATGCTCTATGATTTCATTGTCATCGCTACTTTTTTTTTTCTATATCCTAATAATGCCATTTGTTATTCCTCACCTCCTTTCATGGGTGCTGGGGCTGGCCTTTTCTTTTATTCACCTTCACCCTAGTAAATGGGAGAGTAGAAGGAAAAAAAATCATGGTGCGAAAGTTTTGTCATGCTTTTGTACTTTCTCCCATTCATAAATTAGTAGATTAAACCCTCTACATAATTCACTTGATCAAATTTGCTGATAGCTCTAAAATTTTAATGCAGCCTTAACTTCTCTCATCGTATTGTACAGATAAAGATTAATCTTGCCGGTTACTCAAAAAGCATCCTGCGACAAGCAATCTCTAGCGTGTCTTGCCCTCTTCTTTTTTTTTTTTTTGTGGCAAGAAGGCCTAATTTTTTTTTTTCAATTGTTAAGGTTAAAAAAATTATAGTAACCCTTAAACCCCTGAAATCATCCAGCACTGGTTTCGATTTGGAACCAACTGTTTAGAATCCTTGGAGATATCCGCTCTGGTTGCATTTCTCAAGTTCATCGAAGCTTGCTTTTCGTAAACTTTCGTTATTTCGTTCTCTTGGTAAAACACAATTAGATAAGCAAGAGGATAGTCCATGCGTTTAAAGGAGATAATTTTCCCGTGTAAGCGACCTTTTCAATAACGTGTTCAATATTCGAATTTAAGGCCGCGATTCCACGAGCCTCGGTGTCGCACTGCCAATGTACACGTACGGCCGGATACACACACGTTAGGCTGAGCACTGTGGTCACGTGCCTTGACGTAATACTTAATCTCCATGGCCAAACGCAGGATCTGCCCGATCTGTACTGGTCTCCACATGTTTGTTGGTCTGTCTCTCTCTCCAGTCCATTAGAGTCTGCACGGCCATTTCCTTGTTTCGGTGCCCACGGTGCCGGTATAGAAAGGTTTAAAATTGACATCGCACAGCACTATATTCTTGCGGATGTAAAATCCACCAAACAAAAGCTGCAGACTAAAACCACGGGAAACAAGGAATTTCAAACTTTTTTTTTTTTTTTTTTTTACAAGACAAATCTTCGAGCAAAAGATCTATGACCGAAAAGGTTGGATCTGAAATTCAAGTTTAGAATAGAAAAGTGAATTTTACTCACACAACATAAGAGTGAGAAGCTGAGATTCTCGTGCCGACTGTGTTTCAGAGACCGGTCATTGCGTTTTACTTCGCCATCTATAAAATAAGGCCATACACTGATGTAATGAGCAATAAAACCGACTTAATGGCTTCTTTTATGACGATATTTATTGATTGTAGCAGTATTGCCGCATGCAATCAGTCTATACCACACCTGATTACTGTTCACTCTTACTGGCTATTGATGCCATCTTGTAAGCGTGTGCCACAATAGAGGGAAATAATCCAACGTGAGAATGGATACATTAATCTGAAGGCTCTCTCTTCTTTTTGTAATACTATCAACATCTATTGCTTCCGATATCTTGAATGCCTTCTGTCTATAACATTGCTGCAGCTCTGAATACCAACCCAGAACAATTTAAAGTAAACTAAGGCAATTCTTTTTTCACAAGATATTACTCCTCCTTCGCAAGGCTTAGTTAATGGTTCTGCACAACCTTATATTTATAGACTTCGAAGAAAAGAAAAAAAAAAGTGTCCTAGTATATTGAAAATAGCCTTTTAGAGCAGTCTGGATCTGAATGGGCTTCAAGAGTTTAAGAGCACAACGCATTGTCTGTGTAAGAAATGCAGCGGATCACTGTGACAGATAGAAGAGTTTAAGAGCACAACGCATTGTCTGTGTAAGAAATGCAGCGGATCACTGTGACAGATAGAAGAGTTTAAGAGCACAACGCATTGTCTGTGTAAGAAATGCAGCGGATCACTGTGACAGATAGAAGAGTTTAAGAGCACAACGCATTGTCTGTGTAAGAAATGCAGCGGATCACTGTGACAGATAGAAGAGTTTAAGAGCACAACGCATTGTCTGTGTAAGAAATGCAGCGGATCACTGTGACAGATAGAAGAGTTTAAGAGCACAACGCATTGTCTGTGTAAGAAATGCAGCGGATCACTGTGACAGATAGAAGAGTTTAAGAGCACAACGCATTGTCTGTGTAAGAAATGCAGCGGATCACTGTGACAGATAGAAGAGTTTAAGAGCACAACGCATTGTCTGTGTAAGAAATGCAGCGGATCACTGTGACAGATAGAAGAGTTTAAGAGCACAACGCATTGTCTGTGTAAGAAATGCAGCGGATCACTGTGACAGATAGAAGAGTTTAAGAGCACAACGCATTGTCTGTGTAAGAAATGCAGCGGATCACTGTGACAGATAGAAGAGTTTAAGAGCACAACGCATTGTCTGTGTAAGAAACGCAGCGGATCACTGTGACAGATAGAAGAGTTTAAGAGCACAACGCATTGTCTGTGTAAGAAATGCAGCGGATCACTGTGACAGATAGAAGAGTTTAAGAGCACAACGCATTGTCTGTGTAAGAAATGCAGCGGATCACTGTGACAGATAGAAGAGTTTAAGAGCACAACGCATTGTCTGTGTAAGAAATGCAGCGGATCACTGTGACAGATAGAAGAGTTTAAGAGCACAACGCATCGTCTGTGTAAGAAACGCAGCGGATCACTGTGACAGATAGAAGAGTTTAAGAGCACAACGCATTGTCTGTGTAAGAAATGCAGCGGATCACTGTGACAGATAGAAGAGTTTAAGAGCACAACGCATTGTCTGTGTAAGAAACGCAGCGGATCACTGTGACAGATAGAAGAGCCTGACCCCTTAATGTTTTCAGTTTGTTTGGAACTATTATGTTTTCTCACTCTTATGCAGACAAAGGCAGTCATAATATGAACCCCTCTCATCAATAAAACTGATTTTGATTTGCGGACAATGTTGACCTGATTCCTTTCTTTTTCGACTAAGTTTACATTTTCCCTTTCGATCTTTTTTTCCCATGTTTCGGCTAAACTAGTATTGCATCATAATTATAAAAAAGATGTTTAACATTCCTTGGCGATAAAATGATAAAAAAAAATAATCAGGCGCTTTCAGCGGCATTATTCCCTGATATTCTTGCTGTGAGGCTGGGAGCTTATTAAGTACATAATTCTATGTAAGTTTCAAAATGAAATTAAAGACTAATTAAAAAAAATCTTTTATTGAAATTTAGCTTTTGTTTTTGATAACGGTAGAGTTTGTAGTCAAATCCCGATTTGAAATTCTATGAGAAGTTATGCTGACAAATACATTGCTAAGTGCAAGGGCGCTTCGTGTCAAATATCCGTATAGTAAAATAATGACATAAAAAGTAGTGATGTCACTATTCCCTTAACAACATTTAACTATTGGTCAACAACCTAGAAGTTCCCATCACCCGACAGCTAGATTACCCTCAGTGCACTGAACAGATTAAATGACACAGGGCAATCTTGCTCATAATGGGCGCCCCGATTGTGTTGTGGGTAACATTTACGGCCAATCAGAAGTAATAAAGCCTGGTCCCTATAATTTAGATTATTCAGAACCGCTAGTGACATTTTTTGCCCGTATGGTGTAGCATCAACATGGACTGATCATAAGATTACAGGGAGCCAGTAAGAGAAGAGGAACCTGGTGGCTGTAGTCCAATAGAGTCCGCTCTGATATCCTCAGGAACCTTTCTTAGCAGGTTCGAGCCCAGCCTTCACCGTTCGTCGGTGAGTTTAGGGCCACTAATCTTTCCACTTCCGCCCTGCTTGACGGGGGGCTTAGAGTTTGATATAAATGCAAAAAGGCCTGAGATCACCGTGTAACTGGCTGTGGATAGCTTTGTGAACAAACAACAAGCAAACAAATAAGTCACATAAATAGCCGCCTCAATTTGGAACGGTATACAATAGACATGTATACTACTATAATATTAATTGTACTGTTTATTGCGAGAGTCGCACACTCAATATAGTGTTAACTTTTTCACAGGCTTATGACCAGACACTATTTATATCCCTCTTCATTGTGATGGTATGAGGTAGACAAAGGGTCATTCTTCTTTATGTCTTTAATCATTTATTTGAGAACAATAACTTCGTTATTTGGCTCTCTAGAAACAAACCCTTTTGTTTTTAACCTCTCTCCTCTTTGACTATATAAGAAAAAAAAAAACTACGTACAGAGCGCGCACATTGTTTCTCTTGTCTATTATTACTTTCCAACCTATTTATTTATTCTTTTAGCATTTAGTCTACTTAAGCCACTCACAACCGCCATTGCAGATGCACCTATTGTGTATTTAGGCCTAATATTTCTGAGTGGCTGTGAAGTGCCTTTCTTAAACCGTCCATAGTCATGTGAATTTTACAAAGACTGAGGCTGAGGAAAAAGTGGCGATCATTTTCTAACAAAATTCATTTTAGGAAACTGCAAGTTTGTATTGTTGGTGTGTGTAGCTGATTACGTCTGGACGACTGCTTGGCTCTCTGTTTATCTGTTATATCCCTGTCTTCTGTCTATTCTTTTCTCACCTCTTTCTCTAAGCTGGTGTCTGTTTTCTCTCTCTCTCTCTCTCTCTCTCTCTCTCTCTCTCTCTCTCTCTCTCTCTCTCTCCCCCCCCCCCCCCCACCTTGTCAGCAGCTCTTCTTGATAAGATATGTTCAGCTTCAAATTTTTTTGATAGCACACAGAAGTGGTTATAAACAGGCTTTGAGTGAGTGAAAATGACCAAAAAAAATCGCTTGATATTTTTGACAGTGTGCCTCTTGCTCTCTCAGTTTCAGAGCCCTTCTTTGTCTTCCTGCCTATCTCATCTATCTGCCTATGTCTGTCTATCTGATTTATCAATTTAATCTGTATGCCAATTTAGTAGTTTGCCCGTCAGCATCTCTCCCGCTCCTATGTCTCTCTTTGTATGACTGCACTCACTTTCCCCACCTTTCCTTCTCCCTCTAACTCCATTACTCACTCATTTCTCTCCTTCTTTGCTTCTCTGTAGCTCCTTCTCTCCCTCTCACTCAGCGGTTAGCGCATGGGGCTTGTGATTCGTTAGTTGCCGGTCCAGCGTTCACAGTATTTGCCTTTGAAAAGCAGTTCAACTACCCTTCCTTGATTAGACCATCTATTCTGTATTAATATAGTCTCTAAGAAAGGTACATTGTATAAAATTTGCCTTTGGAAAGCAATTCAAACACTCTTCCTTCATTTTTACCATCTGTACTAGTATACTTTGTTAAAAGGAAAGCCTGACATTTTTGGCTTGCATGTAGTCCACCTCTAAAACACAGTGGTGACGCAATGTTCTTGTGTACAAGTCTGGCGTGGGAAGGGCGAGGGGGATGGGGGTAGGGGTGGAAGGGGAATACTAATAAATATTTCGCTTCAGCATCTCAACGAGAAATTCATATTGATAACCTACTGCCCGTCTGACTGTATCGGTCTATCTCCATATGTTGATCTTTCACCTGACTCTCCTTCAGTTCACTCTGTGTACAGGTTTCCTTGAAATATCTCAGAAATGTTTTTCACCCCTCTCTTCTTCCATAATTATAGCGGGTGCGAATAGAATCTAATTTTTTTTGGGCCGGTATGGATCTAGATCTATTCTTTTCGAGCACGCTTTAACTCATCATAAAAATACGATGCACGACCATATATGTCTGATTTTAGCTTGCGCCGTAGTTGAATCAATGTGGTTCATAGTGACACGAAGTCCTAAGACTCACTTTAGTGACGCCGAGCAAAATCCATGACCTCTCAAGCTATTTTGGCTCCCTGTTAGATCAAGCGTTTTCGAATTTATTGAAGCTTATTAAAATATGAATGCCATGTAAAGGGGATAACAATATCCACTAAGTAGGCGAGGGCTATACAAACTATACACGCAAAAGCACTCAGGGCATTTTTCACAGCTGTATCTCAATTAACAATTTAAGAGTGAAAACAAAACAAAACTGACTGAAAAATCAATTTTGAATTATGAAATAACGCTCATTTTTTAGATATAACCCAAAAAGGAGGCCTAATTTTCATGTCCCATGATTTGACCGAATCACCCCAAACAAGTGAAAACCCTACTTTTACATTCAACCGTAAAGCTTTTAAACAATTGGAGTGAATTCACGCTACATAATAATACAAAAGTATACCCCCCAACCCTTTGGACCGAGTTTTTGAAAGACTAAAACGTTAGTCTAAAGTGTGGAGCGCTGGCTCAGGCACTAAGTTCATGCTCGACCGAATTCCCAAGTGCAGCCCAGTTACATCTGAGAGCAGCAACAATGCAGGCAGGCAGAGGCAGCGACAACTCAATCAGCATGAGGGTGTTCAGAGCAGTATGTGGGTATAACCGACAGTCCCGAAGACTATGTGCAACAGGTCGTGAAGTCAGAGCCCCTTTGTGTCACATGACTCTCGTCATTAAACCCTTTCAGGTCAAGTTTAGCTGCGCTCAGAACCAAAAAGCACTTCACAAGATATACTGCAAGCGACGCGCTAAAGCTGATAGCGTAATAATTTATTGCAAACTTGTTTGGCTGGCTCCGCACCGCGTTCTCACCGCCGATTTTGACATTATGTTCGCCAACTTCAAATGTTTGTCAAGTTCTCACTCGTGAAGAATTAATGCCGATACTCTAAACCCATTTTGTTACCGAAAATTAAAAACTTTGTAGGCCAATGCCTTCAATATCCTTTGAGAATAATGACTGAAAAAAAAAAAAAAAATGAAGCCTCCGCTTACAAACCAGTCTTTCTTTTATTTTAACATTGTTAGAGAAAGATCTAACTGAGTCAATGCAGGTCACAGCATAAAGTGTAATAAGCATATGTATACAATTTTTCAACGGTAAACTGAGGTCATTCTTTAGTAGGGTGTGCGTAGCTGTGTGGTGTACACATTTTCATTGTCCCAACTGCCAGAGGCAACTGCTGAAGTTAACAGAAAATTAGGTTAATTGGGTGCATTATATGCCGTAACAAAGAAAACAAGAAATGAAAAACATTCTTTTCAGCCCATATGCACCCCAGTAACCCCAGAAGTAGGTCATTTTGTTGCATGGCAATACAGGAAATAATGCATTCAATATTTAGCTCTGTTCCATATACGCTTACGTGATATAATGGAGATTGAACCAGAATAAAGCACCAAGAATTGATTTGAGCGACCCTCCTCGCTACTCATTGTTTATATTAGCAACCAGATCCGTGTACTCACCTGCAAACCGCCATGGTACTCTGAGCACTGTAGTGTGTCACTCTATTATAGAACTCTGCGCTTGCTTTGACAAGGGTGGCGGTAGGTAAAAAGTTGTTCTCTTTACATTTCAAACGGATAAAATATGGAAAGATCTGTATTGTGTATTAAGTTTTCAAAGCACGCTTCTGCCAACTGAGGAAGACCCCGTTGAGCTTTTCTTTATTCTAGCATCGGAATGTGATATTTATACTACCCATACTTTTTTTTCATCTCTTTTGTATGCGTTCAATTTTTTTTTTTTAACAAACATCACGGGTCTGGTTAGTATTATAGGTCCGAAGACAGGTCGAATTTAGAATCCTCTCTTGTGTCATTTTCTTTGCTTTCGGTGCCCCCCACCCCCCCCCCCCCCAAAAAATAAAAAAAAAAAAAAAAAACCACAAAAACAAAAAACAGCAAAAACAACAAAAACTGATTATATTTGCCGACAATCTTTGAAAAAAAAATATTTTTATGCGCTGAGCAGTTTTGCTCTCACATAAAACTATTTTTTTTTTTTTGAAGCACTTAAAATTGAAAAAGGAATTACGAAAAATTTACACTAATAATATAAGGCGCAAAACACGATGCATCTCTCTCTCTCTCTCTCTCTCTCTCTCTCTCTCTCTCTCTCTCTCTCTCTTTCTCTCTCTGCGTGTCTGTCTGCGCAGAATGTTGACCAAACGTGCCGTGCTCTCCGAGGTGAGAGGTTAAGAGTCAGCTTTGCCCAAACAGCCAGGGATTGCTCCCCTGGGCAGGTCAGGAGCATCAGGTTTCCGGTCTGCCCTTCAGCGCATGCGGGACTTGGCCTTTGAGGCTTTGCGGCACATCCGGTTACTCTTGTCCCCAGATCAGTCAGTTGAGCATGCAGTGATGGCCTTGCCTTGTCCGCCATACATCCCTGGATGGTCACGGCATTCGCACCTGGAAGGTCAAAGATCACAAACTGGGAAACAAGAGGAACGGTACATCAGCGCATGTTGTTATAGATTATGCTTCAACACGACTTAAGAAAAAAAAATTATGATAGATCTGAAATACTAATTCTTTAACGAGCTAATAATGCTCTAATGTTCATTGTTGTACGGTAAGTAAAAGAGTTGAACAGTCATTTATCTTATGTTTGCCCCGACTTATTCTTCTTTGAAAATTTACCCTTCACCTGTAATTCTTTTGACGTTTGAAAATATATGGGAAAAAAAGCATGCTAGGATCATGTAATTCACCATAGTTGAAAAGATATTGGAGTAAATTACTCCTAATTATTATTTTATTATACATTCTAAGCAACTAAGAGTTTTCTCAAAAAGTTACAAAAAAAAAAAAAAAAAAAAAAAAAAGAAAAACAGCAAGTGAGTTTACAATGCATGAAAAAAAAAAAAAAAATTAAATCCCACAGTATAGATCATCTTCGCAATTTTTCGCATAATGTTTTGGGGATGATTAGAGACCATTAAACACCCAACCAAGAGAATTTGAATCAATCAATGAAGCAAACTGATGAAAACAACCGGGTAAAATCCATCTACGCTATTCACATCAATTCTATCTTCAATCCTCTCAGTTAATTTCAACACATTTGCATAAAATACAGCTTGGACATGGCTCGAAATTCCCAAACGTAGCCGAACCGCTCTGGTTTTTTTTTTTTTTTTTTCCCTTTAAGTTCTCTTAATTTATTCTTTATGTGTGGGATTTTCATCGAAGTTTGTTACATCCGCGGCAAAATATTGAGCTCTCCGTTTTATGGAAAATATAGATAAAAGTACAGAAGACAATAACTGTAATGATGAAGGAAATTATAATGAAAGAAAACCTTTAGTCGACTTGCTTGCTCAAAAGACTAGCAAAGACCATGTCCTAATCGAAAAAACGCGGGGAAAAGCTCGCAAGCAGAGCAAACTGAAGGTGGAATGAAAGCAAATACTAGGACAGAGCAAGGCAAACAGAGAGGCCTCACGCCCAATTGAAGAGGCTGACCACCAATATTCCCCTTGGGAGTGGCCCATGCACGCAGTACATTATCAAGTTTCCTTTCATTTTCACGTTTTTTCGCCTTTACTCACTTCAATTCGTCTTCTTACA
>JAWDGP010005713.1:417500-437500 GCA_033675545.1 Elysia crispata
GTCTTACATAATAGAATCAATCCTTTCGTTCCATTCCTACTGGCTTTGTTTATCCTAAAGATCTTACTCAAACATTTCAAAATATAATTTAAAGTGTTGGCAGATCAGCACAAGTTGGAGCCTATATTAAAAAAAAAATCTTTCTTCAAAACTAACTTGCTTAATTACACATTAAAACCTATTGCGCTTTGTGAGAAGGTATTTCGAATATTATATTCAAAGCCTGTAAGGTAAGAGAAAAGGAAAGAAGAACGAAATTAAGAAGGAAGCAAAAACACCCAGGCAGGCCACAAACTGAAGTGGCAGATAGGAAAAAAACAAAAAGAAAAAAAAAGAAAAGAAGTGTTCATTGCTTCCAAACAAGCATTGTGTTCCATGGAAAAACCCAAACTTCCAAGGTTGTTTTCAGAACATAACTGGCCTGTAAATGATAAGCCCAGCTAGCGTTACTGACAGTCTCCACGGCGCAGTAATAAATACGGCGTGCTTAATCCTTCCCACCCACAACAAATTGGTTTCCTTATTTAGTTTTTTTTTTTTTTTTTAGCGTTTTCCGAGTCTACCGGGTACCGCTGACGTCTGAGGTTCATTCTGAGGAGACGTTGATACTGTGTACTCTGTGGACTCAGGCCATCGCTAAAGACACACAGAGAATACCGTTTTTGGTGGACTGGGGTTGTAACACTCTTTATTCAGTCAATCGCAACAGGCAACTCGTTTTTAAAGTAGTTAGATTAATGTTTCATTGTTACTTATCACATCACGCACCCATCTAACGTTAAAAAAATAAAAAAAAGTCTTGAGCAATGTCAAAAAGTCATTCAATTTGAACAATTCAAACGTTTTATACTTTAGCGAGGAATAATTCAAATAAAAATTGAAAAAAAAAAAAAAGAAACCCCGCAGTAAATGAAATCCTTTTATTCCCAAAACCATAGGTGACGAATTTTTCTATTAATAAATCTAAGTCATTCTTTTTTCACGAGAAATCTGTGCGCCTGGTTGTACACACAAAGACCACTCAAGCGACAGCCACAAGTGTCCCTTCCTTCCTTCCCTCTCGCACAATCAACTTAATTAAAGCTTGCACTGTGAAGTGTGAACATAATAATTCTTTCTCCGTTTTACTCTGCCTCCATCTCTTTCTATATTCCCTCTGCCTATCTCTCTGTCTGTGTCTATCGTATTTTCTCTTGAGCAATGTCTAAGAATTAAAAAAAAAAACAACATAAAAAACAAAACAAAACAAAAAAAACAACAACAACACCAACAAAAAAAAAAAAACCCCACCCCCCCCAAAAAAAAAAAAAAAAAAAAAAAAAAAACCTACCAAATAACACAACAACAACAATACGCTGTGCAATAAAATTGATATAGTGGAAAATAAAGTTTCAGACCCCCCCCCCCAAACAAAAAACAACAAAAAAAATAGTATCCACAATCTGTGCCCCTATTGTTTGGTAAACTAGTTAGTCTCTGGCCACTAATTCGAAAACTAAGAAATAAAAGGTGGTGCATCCTCATCTTAATCGTAAACTAAGAAATAAAAGGTGGTGCATCGCCAGCTCATGTCGGCCAATCCATAGTTCTAAGAAGATTTCGCCCTGGAGTAAAAACAAAAGCCATTTTTCTTGTGCCACATAACAAACTGGTTCCCAGAAGCAAATCCCTAATCAATACTACTTAAGAAACTGGAGAGGAAATACTTAGGCATAAAAAAAGACACACACAGTCATTGTTGCAGATAGCGCTGCCTGGCCAAAGTGATCTGCTAGAGGCTTGCTTTTTATAAAGTCAACATTGTGTCTTTCCGAACAGCCAAGGAATTGCTGACCGCCTAGATTGGTTGCCGAGCTACACAATGTGTGCCTGTTTATTATTTTCTCCTTGCGTAAAAACATATCGCTCAATTTATCGTAACACTTATTGTAGCAAAATGCTACATTCCTCTTACATCAGTTAGATTTAGCAACGTTGAATTACAAAAAAATTACCACGAAAAAAAAATTCTCATTTATTTTCATTTACCACATTGTCAGCATATCATATTCAAATTTTTGTATCAAATTGGTAAATTGGAGATTCTGTTTCAAGACTTTATTGAAATTCTGCTCAAAGAGACTACTGCACTACATGTAGGTGTTTTCTAATCGATAATAGATACATGATTCGAATAACCTGGGTCAAATTCTTGATTCATACGATTTGTTATTCGCTTTTCCTAACTGCCACATTGCAAAGCTTAAAAAATAAAATTTAGTTCAGAACATAGTTTAGCGTTTTAGGTATAAAATGCTCATGCGCATGTCTCTTATTATCTCCAGGCAGGGTGCGGTGAATAGATAAGACCACAAACCTATCCTGTCTTGACAACAAGACTCAAACTAGCGCTTGGCTCTTCCCGTAAATCTCAGGGTGAGAGTGTAAGCAACACAGCCACCTATATAACGAGAAGTTTGTTTCGCACTGTTAAAATCTTGCACTTTATCCAGACTTTTATTTCAGATCCCCACGCACCGACTAAGTCATTTAAATGCAATATTCTCTCTATGTCCACAACCGCAAGCACTATTATAAATCTGGTTCCACCCTGCAGCCAGATAACTCAAGTCAGGATTCGATCGCAAATGTGAATGCAAGCTCTGATAGTGCTGGAACAGCAAAGACTAAATAAAATGCAAGCTTTTAAAAGCTAAAAAAAAACAACAAACAAACAAACAAAACAAAACAAAATGTGAAAGCTTATGTCTACACTCTGAGAAATAAGGACTTCATTTATTTTTTTTTTTCCAGTTCTCATTAGTAGCCGACAAACAAGTCGTGAATTATTTTAGTCTACACCCTACACTCTTTTAATCTACACTTCCTTCCTTTTTTATTTTCTTTAAGAACGGACCTCTTGGTCACAGATTACCGGAGGTGCACTTAGTAACCTGTTCTGGTCTTTCCAAACTAGCCCCAAGGTCCAGGAAAAGCTTGTGTCAGCATTGCACAATGCCTGCCGTTCTGTTAGTGTAACGGTAAGCTTTTATATTAGTACTGGTCAGGTCCTCTGACACTAAGCCTGTGGCAGACTGGCGGCCACTAGGCACCGAGACAAGTAGCAGTGACAGTAGAAAAGCCAGAAGGAAAATAGTAACATTATACATTCTGGGACAGAAAGTGGTCGTTGGAATATCTGAACAACTACAATCCTAGACAGTAATTCTGCTGTTGGAACATAACTAGACGGATAAAGAGAGGAATAAAAGTATACATTTTTTTCTTTTCTTTTTTTTAACCTTCTAAAACTCACCATTCGGAAAAGCCCGTTCGTATACAGCTCGATGCCAAAGCGAAATTTCAAATGAATCTAAGTGTCTCAGCAGTGAAAATTGCTTCTTGAAAATAGCATGGCAATTTTAGAGAGAACTAACCGAACAAACTCACTTTACTTACGACAGATCATAATTATCATTGCCACTGAATACTCGTTAGATAATTAATTAAGGTTAATAACTTTAGATTAAAGAAAATGATAATCATTTGAAATTAACAAACACTATAAGCAAGTTGTGATCGCCTATTGCTATCCATAATCTCAAACTTTTCCATAGAAATTTACTATGGATTCCTTTGTTTTAGAGGGAGAGGCGTACAAAATATGTAATTTTTTGAATGATGATGATGATGAAAGTGTTGTGATGAAGTTGATGATGATGATAATGAGAATAAAGGTAATTTTGACGATGAAAAAGGTATGATAATAATGATGATAGTTAAAAATATCTATTACCTCAAGCGAGAAGAAGAAACATTTTTTCTAAGTATCAGCGACAATATTTGCTTAGTAACGCACACACACACACACACAGGATGAAGACGAATGAAAGTGGAAACTATTACGGTTATTTTTTATGAATTAAGAATGTAAGATTTTGGGTTAGTAAACGAGTAAATAATAAGTACATATAACAGTAACTTTCTGAATTCTTCACAAAGGAAAAAAAAAAGATTTTTATGTACCTTGCCTAATTTTCTTTGGCAAATATTCTGGAAACTGCACACATGCAGCTAAAGCTATTTTCATTTTGCCAAATTTTCTCATCACGCCACATGAATATTCACTCAACTTTTTGACAGTTTGGCCTAGGTTCACCTCGGCAGGTGGGTGATGGGGGGCATTGTGAACCTCTAATCTATGCAGACATAAGAGAGCGACGTAGAGGTCCTTGTGTATGTGTGTCGATCTACAGGGGAAACGAAAGGCGGTATGGCCGTGCTCTATTGGCCTTATCTAGATCTACATCACTCTGTAGTTACAAGGATTATGTTGGTAGACTGAAAAAGCGATAGCTTGAGAACTGAGAATGCACTTATACATATTTGTTGATTTAAATAATTTTTTTTTTAAACCTGAAAAGATTAGGAAAATCTTCAAGACTGTTACTAGAAAAAGACCACAAAAAAAAAAAAACGAAGGAAAAAATAAAAACCAGTATCTACCTCCCTGACTCAATGAGCAAACTTTCACCTCTCTGAATCTCAAGGAAGGAATTGTTTTATCATATTTTTGTTTTGTTTTTTGGTGCTGTTCATTGAACTTTAATGAGAGGAATCATTTTATTGAGTCTTGAATGGGATGTCTCTGTTGTTATGTAAGCTTTCTCGCAGAATTGAATAAAAATGTCCAGCCAAAGGACCAGAGTGAAAGTATTCCGAGATTGTTTAAATTAGATGTACAATGTCCAAGAAAGCAGCATTTGGTTGATAGTGTGATCTATTGAAATCTTAGAATTCATAGAATTTAGAGATTTTAACTAAATTTCGCGCCTAGATGTGTACCAACACCAAGAGACTGTTGAACTATCGACAAAACCAGGGAAGCTCTGGGTGCAAAACTGAAAAAAATTCAGTCAACAAATAGATTATCACACATGTCTTAGAAGGCTACCTAACAAGAGCAAGACATCTAAGTCCTGACCTATACCGGCTTGCGTTAATAAACGATAATGATGCCTACATTGAACAGTGGGCTTTTTGTGGTTTGGAAAACAACAACAGTGAACCCAAAGGCGCTCAATCTGGACCAATGTCAAAACAGGGTTGCATGATCTCCACCCACGTTATCCAAAGCAGGGAAAAGCGACCTTCTGTATCATAACACGCTGTACCAGTAAGGGACAGTTACACGTTAAGCACAAGTTATGACGTCACAACCAGGCGTCATTATCCAGGTGCGTGTGTGTGTGTGTGTATGTAAACTTATGTGCACCCTATGACCTGGTCACCATCACAAACTGGTAGTTTATGGGCGTTCTGACCTAGGCGGCCACCAACCAGGCACACAAGGAGATGCTTATCGCCTTTGAGGTGACTGCTCAACACCCTTCATTGTTTCACATTAGTGTTAAATCATAGCGGCCAGATTTGCCTCCCGTGCAGTTATTAATATTCATAAAATTGTTACCGAGTCAACCGTTTGTGTCAACGCTACTTTCGCGACTTCAGATTTCTTCTCATAAACTACAGAATGAACACGGAGAAGATCGACTAGGTTGATCTAAAGCGTTGTGTGCTACACAGTGACAGTTCGCGGATCTAAAAACCCTAATGTAGGCCTATCAATTATTTTGTCTAGCTCACAAACTTACGAGTAAAGTTATGATTGTGACCTCGCATTCAGGTTAATTATTAAGTAATTATACAACATAAATCTTCTTGTTTATTACCTGCTCAAGTCGATGTCTTATCTTGCCGTGTTAAGTGTCACTTATGGCGGCCAACTTTGCCTAGAGGCGTTTGGTTGAACTCAGAAAGTCGTTGATGATACGCATTATTATGTTACGATAAGGTTGTGTCGTAAACAAGTTCTGATTTTTACGATAAAAAATTATTGTATGAAAAAATGCACACTTTAATGTTCTAGTTAGCTGGGAAATTATTTATAGGTCGTTGTTAAATATTAGTCATTTCTAGAACAGATTTTATCACTTTCAAAATTAGACTGATGATCCTAATTTCATTAAAGAGCGGCTGAACATCGAAAGTCTAGATATTTTAAGCATATTCCTGCAACCGTGGTTTTTGAATCATTTTTTTTTGTAATGCACAAACACTATATTATCAATAATTATTCCCCTGCAACACCTTTCTCCCCACCGCGCATCAGACCAGAGTCACATTTTCTCCACATTTTCATCGTAGCCGAGCTGTGTATGAAAATAAAGATATCATAATTTCTTTCGCTTATGATGAGAGGGATGTTTTCATAAGGTTGAAGTACCCCTGCGGCTTTTCAGGCTAGTAGACTAGTAGAAGAAGCAACATACTTTTTCTCTATTAGACAGAATGATGTGATGTCCGAATCCTGTGTGATCCATCTTTGTCACTATATACATGCCGTCAGAACTAACGGTAAATAAGAACACGTCGTTGTGGATCAGTCGAAAGGGTGGGGGGAGAAGGAAGAAGATACCTTATTTTGTTTAATTGTTTCTCGGCGATTTAAAAAATAAATAATTTTTAAAGGCCCTTTTATTTCACGTAAACGTTTCATCTTTGATGGAGCTAGATATAGAGTTATATCTTTTATAATCCGCCCTGCACATCAGAGAATTAAGTTTGGTATGCAAAAAGACCTGGGAAAAATGCTATGGATGAATTATATCAAACAACAAACAAACATCGAGATATAGAATACTATTTCATTGCTTTATTATTTCATTAAAGACTAACATTTCAACCATTTCTCTGCATCGATATACTGAAAGAAAATTGCGAATTAAGATCACTCGTCACGTCTCTTTACTCTTTTTTTGTTAATCTCGTAACTTTCGATCGCAAGTATCCCTTCATTCTATTGCTTATTTTCTTTCCATCTTAAAGTCAAGCTCTTTTCTTTTACAGGCCATATGAACAAATATATACTAGATTTTGGCAATTGCTAATAGAAACAATCGCAATAACAGTAGCAAGAACAAGAATAATTATCAAGAACAAAATCCGCTTCAGTTTCTGGTTTCTTTTTTTGTTCTGTTTTAACACCTGAATTTTTTAAAGTGCAAACGCTATCTATATGTGTTTGGAAGTTTCATGATGATAAAATCCACATTCTTTCATAAAAAAAAAAAAAAATAACCACTGTATAATAAATTTGACCTCAGCCAATAATTCTAATAGGTTTAGATTACACAAGTTTCGCATTGGCAAATATATCTGAAAATGAAGTATATCATTTTGCTAAATAAAGCAACAAAAAAAAAGTTTTGCCAAACACAGTCATAGCCATTGAGTAAAGGCAAGTTAGAAGAACCAAAAAAACTAAAAGAACAACATAAGATCACCTTAGCCGAAGCCTTGACCCAACAAGATTAAAGCCGTTTTCTCTCGCTCTCTCTCTCTCTCTCTCTCTCTCTCTCTCTCTCTCTCTCTCTCTCTGTTGTCTTTGGTAGCTTATTGTTGGCCTGCGACATACACTGTAGTTGTTTGCAAGTGCTGTAACCTTTGCAGTCCTTGCCAAGGTGTCAAGGAGAAATTTAAAGTGAGGTCCTATTTGCTTGTCTCTCCCGTAAGATGTGATAAGGGGAAAGCTCAGTTTGCAGTCACGTAAAAAAAAAAAAAAGAACAAAAGAAAGGAGAAAAAAACGACAACAATCGAGCTTTTTTTAGGTACTTCAACTTGACGTAAGCTGGGGAAATTTATTGAGGGAAAAAGATATATTGCATAATATTATGTATCAATTTTAATATTGAGGATGAAAATGAAGAGGAAAAGTGAACATAAAAAACATATTAAAGCCAGCAAAAAAACAGAATTTCAATATTCGATAAGAAAAACGCAAACACTTACAAGATACAACAAATTTTTCGACGGTAGAGTGTTAGAAACGAAAGCAACATAGTCGACATATCTCTCAAAGACCACCATATTTTTTTTCCTTTTTCTAAAAACAATATTTGATAGCGAGAAGAAATTGACAACAAACAATCCTTGTTTTTTCCAACTGATTTTCTTTTAAATGGATTGCAACAAAACTATTTACTGCCTGAACACTTTACAGATATCTTTAATGGAATGAATCACCATTAATTTTTTAACAATAGAACACCAACAGCTAATCAGTACTATTCAGATAAGAGAAAATGCAGAAAATGACCTAAGTTCACCAACGCCTTTGCTAGCTTTTGTTTGTCTGTCTCTGCCTTTTTTTCCCTCCTCTCTGTCTTTCTCTCATCCTTTCTTCCTCTCCTCTATTTCTGCCTCTGTTACCCTATTTTATTGACCGGTTTGATGTGTTCTTAAATTTTGTGTCTTTTCATCAAAATGTTCATGTGTAGGCCATTTTCTATCTCCCCCTCTGATAGACTAATTAAGTCTATCTCTCTAACTATCTATTTCTCAACTTTTTGTCTTATTATTTTTTCAGATTCTTTTTGCGTGTTTGCACGCTTGTTTGTTTATCTAACCACACTTCTACAACTGTAGGCAAAATTGTTTTATTACATGCCTGCCTACTTAACTCCTTGCCATGTCTCTCTGTCTGTTTGTTTCTTTGCGCGCATGCATATTAATTAACAGCCTATTTTACAATATATGCCTTTCTCCATGCCACTGTCTGTCTCTCTGCTATCATAATTGTGTAACCCAGGTTTATCTGCCTTTAAACAGTCTGCCTGATTGTTGGCCTGTGTGTGTGTGTGTGTGTGTCTCTCTCTCTCTCTCTCTCTCTCTCTCTCTCTCTCTCTCTTTCTCTCTCTCTTTCGTCGTCTTCACAAATATAATTTTAGTTCTTTGCCTTTGGCATTTTGTCTTTCACGCCTAATTGTTCTTGTTCGTCTCTCTGCCAGTCCCGTTTGCCTCTCTTTCTCTCGCTCTCTCACTTTCTCTATTTCTCCTCTACTGGCAATCATTGATCCAAATGATAGCGCACGGACCCTTCGCTAATGTTGGATGACTCAATTGCAAACTTCAAATGAAGATAAAGATAACAGAGACCGTAACAACAATGGAAAATAAAAATAAAAATACTGTGGCATTTACAGCTAGCCAAATCTGCACGGCTGGGACATCGGCACTCGACAGCAGGCTCGTTATTCTAATCTTTGTCTCTTGAAACGGATGGAACGCCTGTGGAAAATTAGGGGTAACTATAGCTCAGCTGATAGAGCGCCGGACTGAGATGATAAAAGATCTGAGCCAACTGTAAAGTAATGGGATCGGATCCTAGCTAATCACCCCCATCCTTTGCTTAATGGTAAGTCATTCTTCGGGAAAATTTAATGTGAAGAATGTTAACGACGCAAGTTTTCTGAATATGACTTAAACTTGACTTAAAAGTTGATTCACTAAACAATCTTTTCTTCTTTTGTCTCTATTCTTTTAATTAAGGGAACTTAACTTTCGTGTTACAATATTCTTTACAAATAGTAAATAAACAATAAAAAAATGAAACACCAAATAAAGAAATAAAAACAAACAAACAATCAAACAGAGACAAAGCAAAAACAAAACAGGAGAGCAAAAAAACTTAGATAATGTGGCTGGTCTTCTCCCTTTTTCGCGCCTCAGATTTAGCTTCTTTGCCCTCTTTACTTAAATAAGTAAAATCTCCTTCTTCCTCTCTTCTTCAATACCTCCCCCCCCTCCTCTCTCTCTCTCTCTCTCTCTCTCTCTCTCTCTCTCTCTCTCTCTCTCTCTCCCTCTCTCTGTGCTCTTTATTTTCTGTTCCATGAATTCCTTGAACCAAGCGAGCCACATTTTGAAACTATTCCACCGCACCCCTTTAAAGACATAATAATTATTTTTACTTCATCGATCATCCTCCTTTCATCTTTTCCTCTCATATTAGGCTAAATGTATCGTTCCGAATTCCAAATCATAGGCAGAAATCATGTCCTTCGTCTAAAAACAGTAGACTTTTTATACCGAAAATATTTACAAAGTTGAAGTCCCCATTTTTTTTTTACCCCCAAATCACTCTTATCCTAAAAACTATCCACATTAAACCAGTTTATATATTTAAAACTAAAATGATTATTATAATCCCTAAAAATTCCTATTTAAGTTTTAACCATGTTCCATCCCCGCATTCCTTCTATCTCTAGTTTCTCCTTCTCTCTCTTATGGCTTAAGTCCAGAGACTTCTCTCCGTCTGCGCTCTCCAGTCTTTATGTTTGTGCAGCTCTCAGTGAAAGGCCAGTACGTGTATTTACACCGAGCTATTTCAGCCTGCCCGCTGGAAAGTGGTGGTGGCCAAGTCAAACGGCCAGCAAAGCAATTAAACCTACCGCTGGCAGCAAAGATGAAGATAAGAGTCGCCGAATCAGCATAACACGACTGACCATAAATACTGTGCAGAAACAGTCTACAGACATGGATGATCTACATCTACATCTTGGCTCGACCCTTTCCCCCGTCCAATCATGAGACTTCCATAGAAAAAAAAACCCCACATGTCATTATTCTATTTACAGTATGGGTCAGTGGTAAGCGCTGACTTATGCCAAAAAGGTGTTTTCAAAATCATTCTCTTCAACACGAGACACATTAAAACTCAAATGTTGAAAATTTGCCTCATCTTTAACCATTAAAAATAAAAAAATAATAAAAAACAAAGAATGAAAAAAATAGTTAAAGAATGGCTGCTTTTTTGATGAGATTATTGAAGTAAAATTCTCACTTTTTTGTTTTTTGGTCAATCCCATCCCCGCCCCCTTACTTGTGATTCTGTAGACACGGAGCAGTTTCTCTCTCTCCAATACGGTCTCTTACAAGAATTCAAAGACCAAAAAAAAAAAAAAAAAAAAAAAAAATCAAGATTTTTGTTCAAGTCGATATCTTTCTTATTGGGAAAAATTAAACAAAGATATGACGTCTAATTATCATGCATGTTCCTTTTCTCAACATAAAAATGTAACTTTTTCCACCGCGGTACTAAATTCTTTTTCTCTAAGGACATGCGTCCTTCCACCGATTTTTTTTATTTAATCTCCCAGAATAGATCGACTTTAAAACAAAGAAAGAAAAAAAAAATACAAGAACAGGGAAGAAAAAATAAGTAGCTTTAGAGGAATTTCTCTCAGTGAGCGAACTTGAGGAAAAAAGTGCTTTTCTTTTGTTGTTGTTTTTGTACTTTGCTGTTCTGAGCCACTCTTATTTTCTCCCGCATCAGGAAGGCTAGTAGCCTCAGGTCTCACAAGATGATGTATATATTGGTCCACTGGGCAGCTTGCGATGGAGAGAGAGAGAGAGAGAGAGAGAGAGAGAGAGAGAGAGAGAGAGAGAGAGAGAGAGAGAGAGAGAGAGGGAGAGGGAGAGGGAGAGGGAGAGGGAGAGAGAGAGAGAGAGAGAGAGAGAGAGAGAGAGGGAGAGGGAGAGGGAGAGGGAGAGACAGAGAGAGAGAGAGAGAGAGAGAGAGAGAGAGAGAGAGAGAGAGAGAGAGAGAGAGAGAGAGAGAGAGAGGGAGAGGGAGAGGGAGAGGGAGAGGGAGAGGGAGAGAGAGAGAGAGAGAGAGAGAGAGAGAGAGAGAGAGAGAGAGAGAGAGAGAGAGAGAGAGAGAGAGAGAGAGTCACTGAAGACACCCAGAGGTCAAGTGCTTTTCATCAGGCCGAGAGACACATCCAAACAAAGCTCACTGCTGGCAAGAAGAGAAAGAAGCAATAGAATAGAAAATAAGCCCTTGGAATAGAAGTTCTATAAATCATTAAAATCATCGCAAATTCTTAGCGAGAAAGTGTAAATAGTAAAGATGAGAAGTATTAAAATATCGCAGACAACAGAAGCAAAAAACAAAACAAAAACAGACACCAAGTATAAAAGAATGACCAAGGTAAAAAGACGGAGCAAGATCCTCCTCCCGGCATAAAGATACTTCATTTGAGATCTTCAGTAAGTGGAAACAACCGATGAAACAGAGTGATTTAATGAGGGAGGAAAGAAATATGGAAGTGATAGAGAGCTAAAGAGAGGGAGAGAGAAAAGGAGGAGAGCTGCAAGTGAGATAGATAGAGAAGTGAACAAATAGAAAGAAAAAAAGTGTTAGTGGGGAGACAGAGATGCAAAATGACAAAATATCGAATTATTTACATAGAGATTAAAAGGAGAATAAGTTAAAGAAATGTTCAAATATATACAGGGTATTTAAGAACAAAAGCAAGATAGAGAAACTGTGTGTGAGAAAGAGAAATTGATAGAAATATGTTAACATAGATAGATAGATAGATAGATAGATAGATAGAGAGAGAGAGAGAGAGAGAGAGAGAGAGAGAGAGAGAGAGAGAGAGAGAGAGAGAGAAAGTGAAGAGAGAGATAAATAAGCAGATAGACAGAGTGAGAGTGAAAGAGACAGGACAGAGAGAAAGAAAGAGAGAGAGAGAGAGAGAGAGAGAGAGAGAGAGAGAGAGAGAGAGAGAGAGAGAGAGAGAGAGAGAGAGAGAGAGAGAGAGAGAGAGAGAGGGAGAGAAGTGTCATTTGTGTGACAATACTATTGCTTAATTAACACCCGAGAAATGCCTGATTTGGAGATTATTTCTTTCATCAATATTGATGGAAGATTGTTAATGTTTAATTCAGCTGTAATTTCTGAGAATTATATTTTGCCCCCATAATTTCTTCAACGTATCATTTTTGACATAATGCAAATAATTTGCGATTATCAGATAAGCAAAATGTACTGGCTACATTCTATTCGATACAATTTAAGTTGTCATGGTAGTGACAATAATTTTACAGAGTGAATTACTGTGTCTCACAAGAATTAAAAAAAAAAAATCATCAAAGAACGAGATAGCTGAAAGGAGCTCTTTACTTTTTTCTTGAAAACCGCTGAACTCATATAACACTGTATATGTGACAGCTCCTAATCAATAGATGAGCCCGAGGCATCTAAGCCTTATTTTATAACTGGATAGACGAGGCCAGCACCTACAAGCGTTGTGTATTACCTAGCCAGGGTCCCCTCCAGCAATCATCAGCTAGTCACCGAGGATGTAATATTCGTAGAAACATGATAAAAACTTACCGGTCCCCGGATAATTGGGATATTTCATCCTAGGATTTTATGATCAGTATCTACTAAGCCAATCGTAATGGAGACTAGTTTTTCACCCATTGTTCCACAAAGCCCGTAAAACTTCATTGGGCACGGGTATAATGGCTGTTACCCGGGCTAAAATGGACTCAGTAGAATGTGGCGTATCAGCAATTTTCTTGTAATGGTCTAACACGAACTGATCTGAATTTATCGCCCTCTTCATCCTGCTATTTTCTGTGAGAAGTAAAAGTTTTTAAAGCTCTTGTTGTGTGAAAAAATCGTCACACACTAGATTTGATGTTTGCTATGCAGCAACAAATTTGCTAGATGAAGGCGTGATAATAAAAGGTAAAAATGTCTATCTGGATAGTCTGGGGCGGTAAGCTTTGATGAACAGTTTACCCTGAGGACATGAGAGGTGCATCTCAGGTGGGCGGTGCGGTAAGTAGTGGAGAAGCTGGTGATTTTGACGGACCAAGAGTTGTTACGGTTAGAAATGAAGAAGGCGTGTCAAAAGAGGGAGGCGAACATGGATCATAAAATCGTCCACATTACTTTGGTTAACTTCGGAGACTTAGCGCAATATAAGTATGACAGAATTATTGCAGAAAGCCACAAAAAGGGAAAAAAATTTATTTGAAAAATAGAAAGCGATTCAACGACCATTGGGGATGGTTTTATCTCAGTTAGACCGTAGCGATTTAAATGAGGAAAAAAAGGTCTCTATCAGGGTCCTCATCAGTGAAAGCTTTATTGTAACCCATTGTCGTGGACCACCAACAATGGTGGTTATAATAGATTCCAAATATTCATCACTGTGATCTTGAAAAGCACCCAGCAGCGAGAAGCACTAGTTGTCATTATCAGCGGTGTCGAGAATTAAACAAAAACCCAACTTAATCTTTGATGATTACGTGGGCTGGAGCTTGCTTCAGGGAGAAGAGTTAACGAGTTTGAATTCCATTTCTTTTTATTTGACGAATTGACGAAATATCAAACCAATTAAAATGATGCTAGGCCTGCAAAGCTGCTCATCAACTAACAATTACTCGCCACGTTACCGCTGATCTCTATCACTTCCCCTGAGCCCTTTCTGCACTAAACATACTTTCCTCTACTCGAAAGGGTGAAGGTAAGGACTCCGTCTGAGCACACACTCCATGTTTATGCTATGCACCTTGCAAAACAAAACTGCATCTTCGAGCTCATACATTCACCTAATACCACAGTAGCACTTTTTAACCTCATCATGGCCATGCACGTTGCGAAACTACCGTGCACGTCAATGCAAAAGGTTGATTTCCCCCTCCTTAAAATACAAGCCGATTTATTGAAGACCACTTGAAGTCTTGAAAGAAGATGCGAACCAAATAGGCCTATAAAAGGATATAAGAAATCAACAAGCAAGCTTTTGGACATCGTGATACTATTCTTTTAACCCAAGTGTGACTAGTTCCAAGAAAGATAATTTTATGAATTGATTTTGAAGAATGATGGGAGAGTTTACACATCGCCGGAAGTCCCACGGACTGGGCTTGTGAAACTCTTCAACCAATCAAGAGATCAATCAAACTCTCCCTTAGGTTGTCCAATTTTGAACCTTTTCAGCGAGTACAGAACAACATAAACATATTGCAAGACAACTACATTGTTTTCCGCTCCTAGCCGGTCGGTTGGTGACGGCTGATAAATGCCATAGAAGGCTATTATGTTCACTTTTATTGCTTGTATTATACAGTGCTGAAATATGCCATATAATTTCATAAGCGTTTTATATATTTTTGAACTTTGAATATTATATACGTGGTTCTTGCAAATCATGGTGATATGACTCCAAGAAATCAACTATTCTAAATGGTGGAGGAATATAATAAATATTATTTGTTTGTGTGCATGAAAGAGAGTCAGAGAGAAATATAAGGAAAAAAGAGAGAAAGAGAGAGATAGGGTGTGTGTGTGTCTGTGTGAGAGAGAGAAAGAGAGAGAGAGAGAGAGAGAGAGAGAGAGAGAGAGAGAGAGAGAGAGAGAGAGAGAGAGAGAGAGAGAGAGAGAGAGAGAGAGAGAGAGAGAGAGAGAGAGACTCAAGGACACAGAGACGGACAAAGACAAATAGAAACAGACAGACAAAAAGAAAAGAGAGACGTGGTGCAGTTGTGCCTGTGACGATGGTGATAAAGGTGAGGGTAATGATAGATGAATGGTAGGATTGGCACTAGAAGAAGAAGTTGTAGTAGTAGTAGTAGTAGTAGTAGTAGTAGTAGTAGTAGTAGTAGTAGTAGTAGTAGTAGTAGTAGTAGTAGTAGTAGTAGTAGTAGCTGAAGTAGTAGTAGTTGTAGTCATAATAGTAGCAGTTGTAGCATTAGTAGAAGTAATAGTAGTAGTAGTAGTAGTAGTAGTAGTAGTAGTAGTAGTAGTAGTAGTAGTAGTAGTAGTAGTAGAAGTAGGCGGAGGAGGAGGAGGAGGAGTACTAGTAATGGTAGTGGCAGTAGTAGTAGTAATGACAGTAGTAGTAACAGTAGTTGTAGAAGTAGTAGGAGTAGCAGTAGTAGTAGTAGTAGTAGTAGTAGTAGTAATGGCAGTAGTAGTAATAGTAGTTGTAGAAGCAGTAGGAGTAGCAGTAGTAGTAGTAGTAGTAGTGGTAGCAGTAGTAGTAGTAGTAGTAGTAATGGCAGTAGTAGTAATAGTAGTTGTAGAAGTAGTAGTAGTAGTAGTAGTAGTAGTAGTAGTAGTAGTAGTAGTCGTAGGAGTAGTAGTAGTAGTAGTAGTAGTAATAGAAGTAGTAGTAATAGTAGTTGTAGAAGTAGTAGAAGAAGCAGTAGAAGTAGTAGAAGTAGTAGTAGTAGTAGTAGTAGTAGTAGTAGTAGTAGTAGTAGTAGTAGTAGTAGTAGTAGAAGTAGTAGCAGCAGCAGCAGCAGCAGCAGCAATAATTTTTGCTGCAGTAGAAACAGCAATAGTAGTATCAGGAAAAAATGACACAAAAGGGGTAAAAATCAGAATCATTTCTGGTTTATTGTGAAAGCTATGCTAAGGTGGTAAGTAGAAATGAGCAGGGCCCACAATGCTGAAAGACGCACAAAGAAAGAAAGTTTGATTCTGCACAACTACAAATTATAAAAATGCCCTGAAATGATGGATAGCCTGTAATTGTATGGATGTTAGAATGAATGATTAAATCAATGAATAGACAAAAGAATATTTCATTTTATGTAAATAAATATTTATTAGAATTTATAGAACGACGCAAAAAACTTTTATTTTGAACATTAAAAAAAAAAACAAAAAAACAAAAAAACAACTTGCTTCTGTAGTTTTACGATTAGCCGCTGCTGCTGCACAAAGTCACGTGACCTACGATGTCACAGCGCGACTCTCATCGAAAGTGTTCATGTACTTTAGTATACATTCATGTAGAACGACATAACAGAAATAGGAATAGTCGTTACATAATTATGTTGAGAGAGAGAGAGAGAGAGAGAGAGAGAGAGAGAGAGAGGGAGGGAGAGGGAGAAAGAGAGAGAAAGGGGGAAAAAGAGAGAGAGAGGGAGATAGAGAGGGAGAAAGAGAGGGAGAGGGAGAGAGAGAAAGAAAAGAGATAGATAGATAGATAGATAGAGAGAGAGAGAGAAAGAGAGAGAGAGAGAGAGAGAGAGAGAGAGAGAGAGAGAGAGAGAGAGAGAGAGAGAGAGAGAGAGAGAGAGAGAGAGAGAGAGAGAGAGAGAGAGAAAGGGGGGGGGGGGAAGATGGAAAGGAAGAGGGAGGGGCAGAGTGTAAAGGAGGAGCGGAGAAGCAAATGAGACAGAGTGAGACAAACTAATAGAGAAAGAGAAATAGGACATAATTATAAAATACTATAGAGGCGAATAAAATCTGGTGCAGTGAGATTGGTCTGACCAGGGGGTGGAAGCTTTTTATGCAACTTGTGACTAGAGAGATGGGTTGGCGAAGGATTCGTATGTCGGTTAATGGGGGAAAGAAACCATCCACAGGGGCCAACCTTTGATGGTCGACTTGATGGGGCGTGCAAGACCTATGGCCATACTCTTGGGCCACGTCCAGATTTTTGACAAGCTGGAGTCTAGGTCAGGCTGTCTAGGTGAGAGAACAACATCACAAAGATTTATAACAGCTTATAAAACTAAATTGTCCAGTTAAAATGCCAAAATGCTAGCCACAAACCTTTGGTTCGGCTCGACCTAGATAAGAGAAACTTGAACTTAAGGTGTATTAACAGGACAGATTAAGTTTAAGCAGAGAATTAATTTTGCCGCGGCAAATTTAGCAAACTGAAAATTTTGGAGATGCCAGTTTCAATAACCCGTCTGTCAAACTTCAAAGCTTCAAAGTGCAGAGTATGATAATAAATAGCGCCGTGAAGTAATTTTGAACACTTGCGTTAACATCAGCTCAAAAACAGAGTGTTTCCAAATCACGTAACGCAGCATGTGTTCAGCCCCAAGTTATGTAAAATGGTGGCAGCAAATAGAGAGAAGAAGTCCTTATCTGAGTTGCCCTTAGCAACACTTAGTGAAGTTCGTCACTGTTTCTATCAACCTTCAACAACAAGAATGTCCCAAAAGCAATGACTTTAGGACAATCTTGTTCGAGGGCAGCTTTTGTGTATAAGTGATATCCACATGTTCTCCCGATTTTAGTTCTTTGAAACATGCATAAGGCATTCTCAGATGATTTTTTCTTTTGTTGGGTTGGTCTGCCTTTTTTCTTTTCTTTTTAATTTAGGAGCATGTATTGACTTTCACTATTATAGCGCCCGCATATTAATGAACTGCGAGACAAACATACTTAAGCTGCTTAGGATTGGAGACATGGCATCATTTGCCTAGCAAAGCTTCAGAGGGGACATAACTCTGCCCTTCCTGTTTGTAGATTGGACGACTGTGCTGCTGCTGAACGAACAAAATGTAACACTCGAGTCTAGGGGAGCTTCAGAAATACCCCATTTCATGATAAAAGAACAGGAGAGCAAACGAAAGAGCAAAAAGCAAAAAAAGAAAAAAAAGAGAGAAAAGCTCACATTATGCCAATATCAATATCAACACACACACACGCGCATACACACACACATATATATATATCAACACCCTTTCGTTGGCTACCTTGCAAATCTAGAATAAGTGTGCTTAGTTGCGGTTTTTTGCCGATAAATTTCCGTCTTTCAAATTTGATTTCTAGGTACACATTATTTCTTTCTATAGGAAAAAAAATGACTTTAGGTGACTTTAAAAGAAAAGAAAAAAAGGAAAATGTATCCTTTGGTCATAGACTTGCAGCACCAAATGGCAGAAAAGCATGAATGAGAGTATCAGAAATGCTTCGCGTGATCAGTCGAGTCGAATGCGCAATAGAAGATGCTGGTAGGCTTTTTTGGAGTACTGAGTCAAGACATAAGACAAAAACAAAGAAGAGGTAAACATAAAAAGGAACGTATTAATGAACGTAAATTAACTATCCGACCATCCTAAGCTAATACTATAGGTATGGGCTACAATACAGTATAAAACTCCTACGCATTTATGAATACTTGCCACTATCAGCGCTCGAGAGAAAGTGATACAAAAACACTGAGGAATGGTCTAATAAACCAAAGATAGAGATAGAGAAGGGAGAGAAGTAAACATAGAAATGACGGATGCAGGAAGGAAGAGCAACATAAAATCTATACCAGCGAAGAAGATTGTACAAAGATTAAGAACATAAGTAAGCAAAGGGCTGAGAAAATTTCTTATCAATGTTACTTAGGAATTAAGGTAAAGAAAAAAAAAATGCAGGACGGAAGCTAGGAAAGGCTGAGGGAGATAAATGGCGAAGTGTAAATATCGATATGGCTGATGCACGAAAGGACGACATAAATAAAGCAGGGCAAAATGCATAAGTAAGGAAGGGTGGAGAGAAGTAAACATCCTCGTGATGTATGCACGAATGGCCTCCATTCACAAAGCATCGAAGCCGGATTAATCAAAGCAATACAATTATAAATGACATTCTGATGTTATAAGGAAGACAGAGAGAATTTCTTATCGATATGAGACAATGCTCGAAAAAATCGTAAAGAAGCAAAACAAAACTAGAGTGAAAAAAGTAAAATGATTTAATCTCAAAGATTGCATATTAAATATAATTCGTTTCAAGGATACACAGTCATTGCTCCATCTCATTACATTATAAGTGGCTAACGTTGATAACTATATCATCTAAAGTTGAAAGAGAGGAAAATGGGTAACAACAAGAAACTGCAGGAATGTTTAATTCTTTAACCTATGAACATTTAATCTAAACGAGAGAATGTAATGGATTTTAATTTTTCTTGAAAAAAGAAAAATAGAAATATGAAACAAAAAAAAAAAAAAAAAAAAAAAAATTCAGTAAAAGCATGTATTTGTGATATTAAAAGAAACTAAACACCATCAATAAGAAGAATTTATATCATAGCAACATTGTTGGAAATAGTACCCGGAATTTTTAAGAAGAAGGGAATATAGTCTTATTATTGTACAAAATAAATGGCTACCATACTACACTAACGTTAAGTCTTTTATTTTAAATGAAATCTCTAAAAGAACATGAGAATGAATCTAAGGTTAAAACCAAGCAGCATTCTAGATGTAGTAGAAAACCTCTTTAGACAATACTTCTCGTGTAGGAATTTTCCTACAACAGCAGCTTTCAAACGCCAGTTTTCCAAAACAACACCGACAAGGCGCATCATTCGGCACTCTTTTTCCCATTTCGCCACAGCTTCATACCTGTAAACCACAACACTGGTGTTCCACTCCATGTATACAGTTCAGCCCCATGATCGATTAGGCCACAAGGATGTAGCGGCGAGCTCGCGAGCTGAACAACAAATGAAAACAGAAAAACTGATTG
Organism: Elysia crispata; assembly: GCA_033675545.1. Taxonomy (NCBI): domain Eukaryota; kingdom Metazoa; phylum Mollusca; class Gastropoda; family Plakobranchidae; genus Elysia; species Elysia crispata. Next base: position 437,399 of record JAWDGP010005713.1, read on the forward strand.
GAATTGTGTCGGTCTAGCGGCGTGGAAGCTCCGCAAAAATAATTAGATTGATTTCCGATCTCGAGTAAACATAGGGGGAAACAAAAGAGTTATAGTCCTGAT
>JAWDGP010005713.1:442500-447500 GCA_033675545.1 Elysia crispata
GCCTTCCTCTCAGACGTCATATCCTACACCCAGCATAGGAAAAAAAAAAAGAAACAGTAACTGTCTTAGATTCAGCCATTTCTAATTTTGCCCTATTCACATATTTTTGTCCGCTTGCTTGGAACTTTACAGAAATGGCAATTGAAAGGATTTCGACATTTTAATATGCTTTAGGCAAGAACTCCTAACTTACAGCGATTTTTTTGTCTACTTTCTATCTCTAGTCTCACTCTTTTTTTTCACTGTAAACCCATTTTCTGAACCAATTGAACCAAAAAAAAAAAAAAAAAAAAAAAAATTGAGAAACGAATTATCAGTTTCCTCATATCTTAAGAATTGTTTTTTTTTTTTTTTATTTCACCATTTTTGTTTCCTCGTTTCTTACATAAGCTTACATTTATTCTTGTTATCGCGACCCCAAGGTCAATCAAAGTTATAGAGTGGCCACCGCCCTCGTCCTTTTTATTTCATGGAACAGATCAATGCAGCAAGATGGACGACCAAACTGAAAATCTCATGCACCCCCCCCCAAAAAAAAAACCACCAAACCCCCCCCCCCCCTCCCCCCCCCAGCAATCCTCTTCCTCGCATCAGACCAGATCGAAGAAGGGGGGAGGGAATAAAAACCCTCATTTGCCACTCCATTCACATCAGCAGTTACAGAATTTCACTTAACCTATTTTTTGCACAAATCCCAGTAATTTTGTCTCCCTTCCCTTCCAATACTCAATTTGAAAAAGAGGCCGTATTTTTTTTTATTATTTTTTTTTCAATATCCCGTTCAATATCAATACAATATCTTCTTTAAAGCCTTGAAACTTCTCATTTCTTTGTAGGAACGCAAAGAATTATGCTGCAATGTTTGCCACTTTTTTAAATATTTTATCAAACGCGTCTTTCACTTCGAATTACATCACACCCCTTAAAATGACACTTCTTTTTCCTATTCAACTCAGTCTTTTTATTCTCTTCAAACCAGTCTCACCCCTCACATTTTCCACTTCCCTGGGTTAAATTTCTTTTATTCTTTTTTTTTACTGCGTGTATTTAACCGCCTCGAGCCTATAATCCCCATGAAATTGTATTCATCTTTGGCTGCATCTCTCAAAGACCCTGACCACCCCTTCCTTTAGAACCTCGAGAAAGTCGCAGTTCGATTAGCAGAGAGCCGGGTAATAAAGTAAAGAACGAGCCTGGCACAATGAATGGCGTGAACAAACAACGTTAAAGAAAACCAAGAGATATCTAATTCGATTGAACAGTTAGGGCTCGTGATGGAGCGCAGAAAAAGAACGTAATCGCAGCTAGCAACAAGCTACCTCGAATTCTCAAAAGGAAAAAAAAGAAAGACTGGCAAATATCCAAGTCAGATAACAAGAAAAAAGCCTTGATGACGTAAATGGATTGGATTTGCTCTATTCAGTTCGATCGCTTGTGTTCTTCTCTAATCTTCTCTAAAATGGTTTTAAAAAACTACACGAAAAAAAACGAACTGAAATTATAGACGACACAGACATCGATTCTTTAGTTCTTAAAATTTATTACCTTTGATTATGTAGTATAGGGTTCTCTCTCTTTTTTTTTTTTTTTTCTTATTCTTTCCTCTTCCTCCTTTTACTTCTTCTTCTTCTTCTTCTTCTTCTTCTTCTTCTTCTTCTTCTTCTTCTTCTTCTTCTTCTTCTTCTTCTTCTTCTTCTTCTTCTTCTTCTTCTTCTTCTTCTTCTTCTTCTTCTTCTTCTTCTTCTTCTTCTTCTTCTTCTTCTTCTCCTCCTCCTCCTCCTCCTCCTCCTCCTTCCTCCTCCTCCTCCTTCTTCTTCTTCTTCTTCTTCTTCTTCTTCTTCTTCTTCTTCTTCTTCTTCTTCTTCTTCTTCTTCTTCTTCTTCTTCTTCTTCTTCTTCTTCTTCTTCTTCTTCTTCTTCTACATCTTCTTTCTATTTTTCCTTCTTTTTCTCCAATTCATCCTCTTCTTTGTTCCTTCTTTGTCTTTTTCTTCTCCCGTTCATGATCATCTTTTATTTTTATAATTTTCTGTTTCTTCTTGGAGCGCCGACGGCTGTTGGGTTTGAATTTCAGCCCAGGAATCCGCAAAGATATTATTTGAGAGCTTTATCTTCGCTATATGAGTTTTTACCCTCTACTTTTTAGTACTGCCCAGTCCGACGCGGACCTGTTTCATATAGGAGAGAGCCTGATATTAACTTGATGGCCATATCAAACTGACAAATAATTTCCCTTTTTCTACCACTACCACCATTCCTCCTCCTCCTACTACTACTAAAACTACTACTCTTACTACTACTACTACTACTACTACTACTACTACTACTACTACTACTACTACTACTACTACTACTACTACTACTACTACTACTACTACTACTACTACTACTACTACTACTACTACTACTACTACTACTACTACTACTACTACTACTACTACTACTACTACTACCACTGCTACTACTGTGCTTGAACTTTAACTATTATACTATCAACTCATCTGTTACTTTCAATACCTAGCTAACATTAACAATCTGAATACAATCGAATCTGCTGTATTCAACTAATTTGTTTCAAACCAACAGTCACTGTGGTCATAGATGTCCTAAAAAGGCTTTCCATCTTGGATGAAATGAAAAATGGTTCTTGTCTCTTTCGATTCTGATTAAAATAATGATGTTCGGCGAAGGAATTTTCTGGAGCGAATATTTATTATGTTTGCAACGCTTTTTGTAAGAATGATAACAGCCACGAGATGTACATTTCAAAACCTTTTGTTCACGCTATACGAGATGAAATTATTTCGTTTAGAGCAGAAGTTGTAAACTAGCGCTAAAATGATATTTCATAGCTATTGGGAATATAACAGAATGATTATCAGTGAACACCTTGGTCGCTTTGCATAGAGACGGAATTAGACGCGAGTTTGTTTTTTAAGTCGGTTGAAAAGGAGAAATAATGTGATGCCAGACTTGGTTCTAAATAATTTAAATAGAATAGAGGCCAGACTTCTCCAACCCCTGCCGCCGTGGTTTTACTCTCAACTCATTTCATTTCAATAAGGGCACGAAAGTCCTTTGTTGATATACACCTGCTATAATAAAATTTTTTTTTGAGGAAGTTGTAAAAATCATTACATTTTTTTTTATCTGTGTCTATGATTTTTTTAGTTGAACTTTTAAGTTTAAAAGAAAAATGCCTTCACCCAAGAACTGCATATTTTATTCTTTCTTTCAAAGAACATTGTTATAATTCTGAAATGAAATACAGAATTAATCGCTTCATCATAATCATATTAAGTTCTTTGTTCGATCTGAGCTGCTGAAATTGCAAAAGTTTCGATTGTTTTGCTCTTTAAATATAAATTACAAAGGTAATTTATTTAACCTCGTGTACATGTAATATTTTCCAGGATAGATTTGCAGCTTTATTCATTTCCTTTTACTTTGATTTTAAGAAAGCGTCCTGCTTCAGAGTTGTAAATGTTTCTGGCGCTCTATTACAACAAAACATAAACCAATTTGAATCTCCATAATTGGTTACTGATTAAAAATAACATGCCACTTAAAATTTCATGGATCAGTTCATTATTTAAGATTTAAGATATCCAGTGCTGAAGTGGTCCAGTATATAATTTCCTTACAAATGTTTTTTTCATCAAGATCCCCTATCATGCCAATTATTATAATCGTTAAGATATGAGCTTTAATCAGAATGAAATAATATCATCATCATAAGGCACTGTTTACTAATTAGAACACGATATACCTCTCTCATTTGGATAGAATTTCGGCAGCGTACGTCTTTACCAGTCTGCTCTTGCTAACTCCCCAAATCCGGCAAATCTTCCAACATAAATTCACACGGCCTGCCGCTTGGCCTGATCCCATACTTGCTGTGTGTTTGCACTGTCCTTAATCTCTGCCATTCTTTCCGGCAATTTGCTTCACTTAGAGCTTCTTCGACAGAATTGTTCAATCGATAAAAGTTTGATTAAATCATTAAGCGTTCTTCTTTTCCCTCTATGGGCCTCTATGCCACTCAATGACCCTTTCTAACAACCTCCTTCCTAATTTCATTCTCTTTATTCCTCTTTTGCCAATGTGATGCCCCCCTCCCTTCTCTTCCCCCTTTTTTCCTCATCACCCCACATACATTCTGTCGCCTTTTCTCATTCAGAAAATTGGAAATCATCTCAGTATAATTGACTTTAATGTCGTCCCTTCGCTCTCTTTTGGGGCCATAATTACTCCACCATTCTGTTCATCTGTTTCCCACCTTCTCCTTCCTTTTCCCGATTCCTTCCCCCCACCCCTTTCTCCACCTCACCACTTCTCAATTCCCTATTTCTTCACAAAGATAAACGTACACACGCCATACTGCAATTTTACGCCAGGCCACAAACTTCTTGCATTGTTTCCGGAGCAAAATGTATTGATATCATCTCGGTTCAAAACCTCCTCCAATGCACGTGTCCCATGCAGCTGCAGCACCTCCCACGCCACGCAAGCCACATTTATTTTATGAATGAGCACGGCGCATGCGCAACGCGAGTCAAGCTGCATGCATGTGTAAAATCTAAAAAGAAGAAATGTGAGGACGAAACAAAAACGTTCCATTCAAGCTGTGAGGGAAAAAAATATTGTATTCTAGTGCTCTCTGCTCTATTCATTTTCGATAGGGGATATTAATAACGTGTAACAGATTATACACGCTGCTACGCTACTAAAAGGCTGAAGAATAAAAAAAAGTTGAATTTGATTTTAAAAAAAAAGGGAGAGGAGAACATAATACACCCACACACTTCGCAAAAATTGCCATTCGCAGCCAGGGAAAGGGGATGGAGAACGGGGAGGAGGAAAGGAAGATGGTAATGGAAAAGAGGCTTTGAGTGAGAGATTGGATCAGGTTCAAGTACTACTGTTTAGGACCTGTATCAGATCGAGTAGGTGGAGGTCGATAATATAAAGACTTGTCTTCAAAAAGGAAAAAAAAATATA
>JAWDGP010005713.1:452500-467500 GCA_033675545.1 Elysia crispata
TTTGTTGTCTTCGAATTTTCTTGACTTGGAAAAAAAACCAGTAAGTAGATGTGTACCTTGCTGAAAAATTTCTTGACTTCAGGATTGATCAAGCTACTCAAGGCCCTCTGCATAAGGACTTTTCCCGTTAGATAAGCAGGAAATATCCAAAACCGTGCACAACGAACAACTGGCGTGAATAGTAATAATAATAATAATAATAATAATAATAATAATAATAATAATAATAATAATAATAATAATAATAATAATAATAATAATAATAATAATAAAAACAAAGAAAATGTTGACATATTTACACAAGTTAAATCATCAAATGAACAAAAACTTTCCAAAATCTGCACGAATCTACACGAGGTGGGTCAGACTAAACTCTGAACAATGTAATTAGGCATTTAAAAAGCACTGTGTCCACATTTCAGTAGTTTCTGTGATTCAGGACATACGAACGAGAGTTGAAAGGCAAAATGTTGGGACGGGGCGAAAAAAACAAAACAAAAACAAAAAAAACAGAGAGAAATATATTCGGAAAGACATAGAGGAAAGTGTAGACTAATTGTGTGTGTGTGTGTGAGAGAGAGAGAGAGAGAGAGAGAGAGAGAGAGAGAGAGAGAGAGACAGAGAGAGACAGAGAGAGACAGAGAGAGAACGACCCGAGTTAAATGGACAAAACCGGGTGGCTGACATGAAAAACAAAACCCAGCAAAACAAAACAAAAAACGACAGTGACAAATCAGTACATCGAATGACAGGGCACCTTTGTACTGCCCGGGAATGTGCACCATGTGCATGCCGGGTCCACAGGGTGAGAGACCGTCTCACGCCCTGTCCTGGTCGGTCTGGGTCGGACCCACACTTCGAGGCCGGAGGTCACGTCTGCCCCCCCCCAGTCACCGAGCAAAAATGTGCCACGTTGGCTCAATCTTGTTTGAGCAAAGGTCTTTTGTTTGCTTTATTTCGATATCTGGGCCCGGGCGGGTGTGAGTGTTTCTATATTGGAAAAGAGCATGCAGGGTGTGCGAGGTTAATAAACTTTGCTAAGGTAATGTTTAAACAGTCTCTTATACACAATCATGAATACACTGCTTGTTTGAGTACCATCCATAATAATAATAATAATAGTAATAATAATAATAATAATAATAATAATAATAATAATAATAATAATAATAATAATAATAATAATAATAATAATAATAATAATAACACAATAATAACAATACTACTACTACTAATAATCATATTGTATGTATACTCTTCCTTATTCGCAGCAGAATGAAGTTATTATGTAGTTCTGGGTTGTTTATCGTTCCCTTAGTAACCCCTTAACCCTGTAGTAGAATGGTTGATTAAATGACTCGTAGTTACTTTAGACAAAAGGAATCGTCTGGTTCTGAGTCACCGATGGGATTGTTAGGTGTTGAGATTGAGCTGGATAATTAACAAAAAGTAAGCTCACTTTGCAAAATGTAGGTATAAAATGTTTCCTGTTGAAACTGTGTATCAGTCGGCCAAATTTGGCCCAAGTCAACTTCGCTTGGTCCAGAACTGGAGGAAAATATAGAAGAGCTGCAAATAACCGCAAACTTTATAAAAAAATATCACCGTCAGTGTCTGAGAGTGAGAGGGAACGAAGAAGAAGAAGAAGAAGAAGAAGAAGAAGAAGAAGAAGGAGGAGGAGGAGGAGGAGGAGGAGGAGGAGGAGGAGGAGGTGGAAGAGGAGGAAGAGGTGGAGGAGAAGATTTTTATAAAGGACCAATCTCCATAGTGAGCTCTGTTTGGATAGTTAGCCTGGTTGAGCGTCTAGAGCTAGCACGTCCGAAAACCTGAATTTACATATCATTGTGGACACTTCTAAAAACAAGTTTGAATTCATTTTCTTAAACGTTTACATAAACAAAAATGAACAAACGCTGCAGCAACAGTTTTACTATTACATGCCAGATACTACTATTAATGGGCTAAAGTGCTGTTTCAGAATTTCTCCATATCCAACTGTACAAGCTTTTAAGCATTGACTACACTGCCTTCGATAGATAAGAAGACTTTTCCGAGAGACCAGCAATGTCTGTGACAGTAACAACATTCGACATTTTAGTTTATACCACTGCAGCTGAAAGTATGAGACTTGTAATGCCTTTTTGAATGCACCAGTATGTTGAAGCGACTTGCCAATAGAAAGGGCAGGTTCACAATCAACCATAGCATTTACACCCAAGGCATGGTGGAATAAAGAGAGAGAGAGAGAGAGAGAGAGAGAGAGAGAGAGAGAGAGAGAGAGAGAGAGAGAGAGAGAGAGAGAGAGAGAGACAGAGGGACAGAGACAGAGGGACAGAGACGGAGGAGAGAGCATGAGAGAGAGACAGAGAGACAGAGAGAGACAGAGATAGAGAGAGAGAGAGAGAGAGAGAGAGAGAGAGAGAGAGAGAGAGAGAGAGAGAGAGGGGGGGGGGGGGAATTGATCGGGTGAGGATAATGAAGAACGAAAGAGACAAAAACAATCCTAATCCTCATTGTTTTTGGTCACAAGAAACGGAGTGGCAAACAATGAAGTCTTCAAATTAAAAGATAATATTGAGCAAGCCTTACACACATAGCACGAAAAGTAGAGTCATTCATCAGACTGGGAGCTGTTACTGATACTGTTACATCAAACTAGATTCTGAAGAACAAAGGGCTTGAGGCATTAGGTTTAGTCTAGGGTAGACCCGGCGTAACTAGATAAACAGACTGAGTTCCTGTGTCGGCACCACCAGTTAAGATCTGTAGAGCGCAGTGAATTGTATTCTTGTTTTTAAAGTCCAGTGGACGGAGTTTGTAGAACGGAAAGAGAAGCTTTGAATTATTAAAACCTAAGAAACGTTAAGTTTATTCAAAATGCAGATAAGCTGATTGACGGCTTCATATTTCAACTGACCGATTTCCACAGGCAAACACACATAATTGCACACAGAATTAGTGAGAAGAGAGGTAACTTGATAGGTTCTTGTGCACGTCAATATATACGTGCAAAAAATGGATAGCTACATAGCTATATAGATAGACAGAGGAATAAGAAAGAAAAACAGAAAAAGAGAGAGAGAGAGAGAGAGAGAGAGAGAGAGAGAGAGAGAGAGAGAGAGAGAGAGAGAGAGACAGACAGACAGACAGACAGAGACAGACAGAGACAGACAGAGACAGACAGACAGACAGACAGAGTGTGAGGGTAGGTAGATAAGATAGGTTGATAGAATGATAGAGATAGAAGATTTTAGATTGCGTGACAGGAAGAGAAAGATAGAGAAAGAGAAGAAAAGAATTTTATAAATTATACCGTATTTGTTCACATCATGATAAAACAAAAAACAAATTCTAACTCAGTTTTAAGATTCTATTTTTTCAATCTTGTTTTGTTCCACAACAATTAAAGGAGTTTGCCTACAATTTCAATACTATATTGAGCACAAAAGTCTAAAATTTTCATCATAACAACACCTTAACCTTATACTATCGTTTTGGAGCAATACAAATCTCCCATTTGATCCAAGAAAGTAACTCCCAGCAACATCATTTTTCCTCCTTATGATTTATTAAGAAGTATGGTTGTCTACTTAATGAAAAAAAAAAGACTTTGACAGTTATAAATCTTTCTTTTGTAATCAAGTCATGTAAGTTTGGAGTTTACACATAATTGCATGAACGTGTATAAAAAATAAATAAAGCTAAAAGACAAATAAGTTTACCAATTTTTTTTTACTTTTCAACATTGCTCTTTCTTGTGATAAACTCAACAAAATTAAAAAAAAAATGGCGCTTAGCAAGGAAAGAGATGGCAGACATTGAGTATAAAACAATATGTTACCACCATACTTTAATGGCCAGTTAACGTTTCTGATTTAATTATAGTTCAATGCAACTTCATTGAATTTTCAGTAGGAAGATGCCTGCGCGTGAAATCCTGTAACCTAGTGTGAAAATTATGTGGCCAAGGTCTTACATTTTTAAAGGACAAGTTATTTAAGTTCTTTTTTTGACATTGAACCTATGTAATGAATATAAGTTAGTTTATACCTCTACAACTTTGTAGGTATGTTGCACTTTTCCTACTTTTTAAAATAGCCCTGTGATCTTGATGAAAAGTAAGTAAAATCATAATCATTAATGGTCCCTGACCGTGCGTGAGTATGGTAACCCAAAACATCAGGTATCGCCAATCACAGGGCTGTATTTATCATGGTAACACTTTAATCTAGCCAAAGCCAAATCAAACGTGTGACTCAGGCTACAACAGGAGAGAGAGATAGAGTTGGGAGGGGGCGCTTGAAGGCCCGCTCTGCTCGAGACAGCGATGTGGAATATCTGAACCGTCAAAATCGCTGCGGTGCATACATTTTTGATCGTCAGGGTGATTCCCGAGGCTTTGGAAATAAATTGTTTAATGAAATAAATATAAATGAGAGCGAAAAATAGAGAGAGAGAGAGAGAGAGAGAGAGAGAGAGAGAGAGAGAGAGAGAGAGAGAGAGAGAGAGAGACAGACAGACAGACAGACAGACAGACAGACAGACAGACAGAGATAGAGATAGAGAGTGAGAAAGAGAGAGAGAAAGTAAGAAATAGACAGATCGATAGATAGATAGATAGATAGATGGATGGATAGATAGATAGATAGAGAGTGAGACAGAGAAAGAGAGAGAGAGAGAGAGAGAGAGAGAGAGAGAGAGAGAGAGAGAGAGAGAGAGAGAGAGAGACAGAGACAGAGACAGAGAGACAGAGACAGAGAGACAGAGAGAGACAGAGAGACAGAGAGAGTTCTAAAAACAACAGCAAAAGCAACATAAAAGCTAGATCTTTACAATTATTGGCGCAACGCCTAAAAAGACAAGCGAAACAATCCAAACTCACTTCTAAACCATTGTTAGGGATAAGTGCCTGACACTATCCTTCTGCTGACAGTGTGACATTTGCAGCCAGAGATGTCTGCTTTAAGGGCTGAATGTCATTATTCAGAATGTGCTTGTTAAATACTTCTTAACAGTCTATTATCCCACCTAATGGGCTTGAACACCTTTCGCCATTTCAAATAATAACTAGAGGTCATAACTCATCACACACGCGAACCTAAAAAAAAGTTTAGAAGTATATTTTAGGTTGTTTAAAAGCTATTTCCACCAAACGGCAGACAAGTCAGCGCGCAGAAAAATAAATAGGTAAAAATTGCGTATGTCATGGGAATAAAACATAAGTTAATAGTTCAGACATAGAAAATAAATACCGCTATATCATCGTCAGTAGGGATATAGTTAAGCACTGAAGACTTTGTTAAACACACTCTGTCTTGAATAGAGGAGCTAATTAAATCTTTATTCGAAGACCATCGCTTTTTAGCACGTACATTTAATAAACGCAAAAAAAAAAAAAAAAAAAAGAAGAAGAAAAAACGATCCCAAAAACACATAGTCAAAGACCGTTGTCAAATGAGCTCTAGATAAGTAAGCGCTCCAAGACAGTAGGGCGAGTTCTCTCGAAATGCTTCTACCAGTGAAAACTAGGGCTTTTTTGTTTTTGAAATTGTGTTTACCTGCGGTCAGAAACAGTATCCCTTACCTAATGCAGAATAAAAATACGACACCAGGCATCAGAAAAATTGCACAAATAGGATGAGCAAGAATTAGAAAAGAAGCAGGCATACAGGTCACTTCTACACTAACTCCGCACAGTCACTTTTCATCATTTGCACTCTATGACTGTCTACACTCTCTTTCCCTTTCTGCTTCACACACACACACACACACACACTCCTCATAGTCACTTTTCATCATTTGCACTCTATGACTGTCTACACTCTCTTTCCCTTTCTGCTTCACACACACACACACACACTATCTCCTCTCACTTAGTCACTTTCATTTCATCTCTTCTATTTCTCTTTCCAATGTGACATGTCACTATCATGAAAATTTGACCCTTTAACCCCACATAGATTTAAAATCCACCCTTGCCCCCCCCCCCCCCCCTTTTTTTTTTTTTTTTCCAAAAACAAAACAAAAGAAAAAAAATGAGAACAAAGTAGCACATGGACATTCTTTTATCTATCTGTTGTTTAACCAGCTCCTATGAAATATATAAACAGCTGCCGTAGCAGCATATGGTTTTTTTTCTTCTTTTCACCGGTGTTTTTAATATCCGAAACACGCTTTGGCCAACACTATCGACTTGACAGCACGAGTATTTACGTTGTATCATAGATCAGCAATAACCATTAAACATTAAGTATTCGAACGGTCAAACAATTAGACCCTATTTAACCGATTCTAAAAAGAAAATTAGCTCTTCACGAGTTTCAGATTTACATCAAAGATGCTTTGAGTAATCAATCACAACAGATCTCTGCTTACATCACCATGAGCTACACAGATAAATCAAATCTTAAAACCAAAGAAAATTAGGAAAAAGAAAAGATTGGTATGGAGGGCAGCTTCATAGACTCATTTTAAAGAAAGATATAAAGTAAATTTCGCTTTTGAGGCAATAATGTTTTTTTTTTCCATTAAATAGAGGATATGGGTCGGAACATGTATTTATTTCCCTGGAAATGAGAGCTTAATTTCTTATAACCACATATTACGACAAGAGTGGAAATCAATGTGTCATCTTTACTTTTTTTTTAATTGCATATCTCAGTCTGTCTATCTTTCTTTCTCTTTCGCTCTCTCTATCTTTCAAAGTATCAGCTTCTCATCATCCTTTTTGTTATTTTTTTCCTTAGCTCGTTCAATTATTCTCATTCTTAATCTTCTTTTCCCGCTTCATTCCACTTCTTCTTTTCTCTAATTCTTTTTTTTTTCATTGTAATAGTTTCAAATCTTGTAAAATGAGGGAGACATAGACAATTCAGTCTATCAAAAATGACGAGAATTGCAACAGCTGAACTTTATTGGCAAGTCAGAGTTTCTGAATTTCATGGAAAGATACCTGAGAAGATAGATAGATAGATAGACAGATGGATAGTTAGGTAGATAGATAGATAAACAGATGTACAGTTAAATAGATAAACAGTTAGACTGATAGATTACAAGTTGTCAGGTAGGTAGATATTAGGACAGATAAATTAACGGGTAAATATAAATATTAATCAACGTTAGATTTACATAATTGATAAAAAGAAAAATAGTTTGACTGCTCCAGCCCTAAAAATAGTTGGAGATAGAAGATAGATAGATATATAGATACATAGACAGATAGAAAGAGAGAGAGAGAGAGAGAGAGAGAGAGAGAGAGAGAGAGAGAGAGAGAGAGAGAGAGAGAGAGAGAGAAAGTGAAAGAAAGAGAGAGAGAAACATAGAGAAAAAAAGAATCCTCAGTGACGGAGAGAAAGAAAGAGAGAATGGATGAGAGAGAGCGAGAGCGAGAAAGAAAGAGAGAGAGAGTGAGAGAGACAGAGAGTAAGAGAGAGAGAGTGAGAGAGAGAGAGAGAGAGAGAGAGAGAGAGAGAGGTGGGGGAGAGTGAGCGGAAACGCAAGAAAGAAAAATAATAAAAAAAAATGTAAAAAAAAAAAAAAAACAGCTAGAGGCAAAATAGAAATGGCATGGAAATAATGAGGTTGAATTGTTCCAAAATCTTCTTATCTTTCATAAACTTTCTATAGTTGTGAAGTTCATTGAACTACATGTATCTTTTTTGGGGGGTCACGATCTCCTATCACCCCGCTGTGGAACCCCAGACAACAGCTGAACTAGTATATATTCGATTGAACTTTCTCTACTTCAGTAAGTCATTATAAGTGGCTCTAATGTCTGACTCTCTCTCTCTCTCTCTCTCTCTCTCTCTCTCTCTCTCTCTCTCTCTCTCTCATTCTCTCTCTCTTTCTCTCTCTTTCCATCATTTATAAACAGACCAGCGTTATTCTTTTTACAATTTTGTTAAAATTTCCAACTGTACGACATTCTTTCCCTGCTGACATTTAGACATTGTCAATATCTTACTACTGACAAAAAATATTAGTCTCCAAAGGCAGTTTTTAACGACAATAAATAAACAGAGAGAGACCTTTTAAAAAAAATATCTTCCGCTTTCTCTCTCTCTCTCTCTCTCTCTCTCTCTCTCTCTCTCTCTCTCTCTATATATATATATATATATATATATATATATATATATATATATATATTTATATATATATATATATATCTTCTACATCTTTTTCCACTCACCCCCTCTCCTCAAAAGCATTTTGAAGTCTGCAGAGTAGGGGAACCAAACAGTATTTGAACGTACCCAGGCCCAACTTCAATAGTTTTGATGTAGCCCAGTTTCCGGAATACCTCTTGCCATCACGTCCTATACATGCAAACCTCATACTTCTCTCTGACTCTCACTATTATTGTGCTTAGGTTATTCATATGAGAACTAAGAAGAGGCAGGAAAAAACAAAGCATTACACAGAAAATAAAAAAGGAGAAATAGAATGAAATAAAGGGGAAAAAATATTGCCCTTTAGGAAATAAGCTAGTTAATAATTGAGCAAAAAGTACTGGAGTTTAAAAAATAAAATAAAAAAAAAGGTCTTTGATTTAAGCCAGATACAGATTGTATTACTCTGTCATAACTCTCTGTCTGTCTGTCTGTCTCTCTGTCTGAATATCTTTCTCTCTCTCTCTCTCTTGTTTATTTATATTTAAGTCTTTCATTTTCTCTCTTTTTTTTTTCTGCAATCTCTTTCTGTTTCCATTTCTCTTTCTGTTTCTCTCATATTTACTCACTCTGTTTTACTCTCTCTCTCTCTCTCTCTCTCTCTCTCTCTCTCTCTCTCTCTCTTTCTCTCTCTCTCTCTCTCTCTCTCTCTCTCTCTCTCTCTCTCTTTCTCTTTCTCTCTCTCTCTCTTCTCTCATTTACTCTGCTCTTTAATCTTGTTGCCTTGTTCAGGAACACGATCTATTTCTATCGGGTCGGTAAACCACGCAACCCATGTCTAGGATTATTTTAACGGATGATGAGAAAGATTCTAGAAGAAAAGAGAAAGCTTGTCTATTTCAAAAGGAAACTACAGGCTCTGATACTCTTTCAGCTTTCAGCTCCCTCAGGCTTTTTCTCTATAGCTTCGTTTTCTTTAAGCCCTGATTGGGAAGCAAAACCTCTTGATTTCCATTTACAATCTTTCATCTCCAAGACCTTTCAAGTTTCCATTTTTTTTTCAACGGCCTTTTTATCACAGAAAAAGGAGAGCTCTCCTCGCAAAGAACTGAGATCCACAGAGAACAATGATCCAATCAACACATCAGTATTGTTCACCATAAAATAAGACTTAAAAATAATCATGTTCACCAAAAAGTAAATACGAAGCAGCAATGAAAAGAGTAAAAAAAACAAACTTGAAAAGAGCTAAAAAGAACAAGATATTATTATAAATAAATATGATTTGAAATAGTTATAAAAAGAAATCACGAAGGTAGCTAAAAAGTAATAGATATGCATCATGTCCAAAAAAAAAAAAAAAAAAAAAATAGAACGAAGGAGAAAGAAAGGGAGAGGACAAGAGAAAGTGAGAGAAGTATAAAAAGAGGGAGCCGCCAACGTGAATAAGTTGGGGAACTTTGTCTCCTTTTTAACTTTTTTACCTGAATAAACTGTAAGCTGCTTTGTGCACATAGCTGAAAGGGCTGTCTTGAATTTTTTCTTACTATCCTCCTCTTATCTTACAATCAGAATATTCCTTCATCAGAGAGTTGAAAGTTCTCTTATGCGTGAAGTACTCGGATTCCTAACACTGACCAAGACTCAAGCAAATATTCTTTCTCTCCATCCTCGATCAACCAACTGATAGGCTTTCATGTGCTCATTTTATGTTACGTCAATTATTTCCGTTCAATTCATGGCGTAATACTTATTGACATTTGACTTGTTAATGTAAATGTCGGAGATGAAAAGAAAACGTCCAAAGATAGAAAAACAAAACAACAACAACAACAACAACAACAACAAAACTAAGGACTCCATACAACACCATTGCATAAACTCTCATTTTCGAACGTAATCTGTACTTCTAACCGAATATACAATAGTTGCTTATTTCTATCAGCCTTTATGACAATTTGGAACACATATGTTACAAAAAAAACAACAACAACAAAAACACAAAAACAAAACCCACTTTTCTCTAATGGAAACCATTTAACCTATTAACAGCAGCGCCTATTACATGCAAAGTAAATACGGCACAGAGAGTAAGTATCGAGTTCCAACAGCACTCCTGCCTCTGTAATTTAATTTATAATAGAGTAGTCGCATAAAATTCGGTCACCAGCAGGGCGACTCCAGTGACGAAGCAGTAGCGATTAAATACTCAGTGGGAACAGTTATGTGGTTATGTACTCACGGTCCTCATGTGATCTAGGATATTATTATTATTAATACACCCTTTTCCACTGGGCCAAGTAATCGTCCACTCGCGACATACATCAATGTCAACGTCGCCCTTAGCTGGCACATGCTGCAGCATTAAAAACAACGAACGAGAAAACTAAGAGAAAAACAAAAAAACAACTTATTATTCTAGGTGTACTACGATACGGCAATTGACACTCGTTTCCGACTTTCAAATAACTAAAAACAAAACAAAACTAATAAAAAAAAAAGCTGACTTTTAGTAATAAACTGACGTACAAGTATAAGAATAGTATTCCTTTTTTTTTTTTCAATTTTGATTTATTTATGGAGCTAATAAAAACTAGGGAAAGAAATAATTCCCATGAGTGACGTTAAATAGGAGTACATAATCCAACAGCCTTCTTTGCGTCTAGCGATGGACCTAACTCAATTAGAAAGTGTGTAATTAGATTTTCGCGAAGGAAATAAAATTATAGAGTTTGTGTGTGTTAGAGGTTAAGTTAGAAATGGCTACACTCATTTCCTATATTAGCTAAATCTCAGAAATATCCGCCCAACTATACGTTCGCCTGTCTGTGTATTCCGTATTTATAATGTCTTTCTATCTGACTGCTTGTCTCGCTGCCTCTCTGTTGCCTATTATACACTATCTATCTGTCTATCTATCTATCTGTCTGTCTATCTATCTATCTATCTATCTATCTTCTATCCGCCTGAATGGCTCTATAGACATTATGAGTCTCTTTCCCTCCATCCCGGTCTGCCTGAGATAGATCAATAAGATTGTATTACACCCTGCCGCTTCAATCTATTCTTTTCGTTTTTCTATTTTGAGTACACTGCGTGTGGGCTGTCGGTAGGAAATATAAAGATTTTAAACTCGAAGAAAACACGGTGGAGTGGGTCATCTTTATCTTGATTGCTGATTCGTTCATCAGATCATTGGTGTATGATTGTTATATAAAAAGGTAAGTAAAACAAACACAAACATAAGGAAACAGAAAAAAAAATAACAAGAACAAATCTGATTTTGCCTTTTGACTGATCTTAGACTGTCTACCGACATTATCTAACTCTACAATATGGAGCTAGGGTGAGCAAGGGCTGGTTGCGAGCAAAGAGCAGTTTAGGAAGATGTTCACACAAAACTTCTGTCACAGCTTGCTTCACATCATAACATTAGTGCAACAAAACCGAAACTAGAGCTAAGTTAAATCGGTCAAACACCGGGATTACCTTTTACTGTCAGGGCTCTCTAATCCGCCCAATGCAGTTTTGCTCTTAATGAGTTGGAATGCGGGTTCACAACGATTCTTAATGTGGAGATTTTTTTTTGTATCTCTGTATAGGCCTAGGTGTGCGCTCAAGTTATAACTTTGCGTATGAACATCTGACATCTAAAAATCAAAATTAATGTGAACTTCGTTATAGTACAACATGGTTATAGTTTGCACCTTGCCTTTTAATTTCAACGCAGCCGGAGTTACTAAATTTCGACACAAACTAGCATCGAAATTATTATTATTGCTTTTGATTTGATAAACTTATAGCACACAAACTAAGCTTAAAGAAGAAGGATTCTGCACAGTCCAGCTGTGGCATTAGTTTGGGATTAATCCGAATACTTGATGCATGCTAGATTACGTTGCTGTATGGCAGCTCTTAGTCCATAATGACGTTTTAGCAGCTGGGAATGAGGATAAAAATGGCAAATCGTACAATGCTTTGTAATGGAAAGATAAGTTCCACTCCATCTGGTGCTAAGTTTGACCTAACATGCACTGGAACTGAAATCTCCTTGAGACTGCAGGGGTATCACAAAACTGGGCTGTTCTAGAAAGTCAACTCTAACAAACTGGAACTGTACTACTGACTCGTCACCTTTCAGTTTGTCATGTTGAGATATGTCAGCCAGTCACTAGCAGTCTAAATGTCAACACCTTCTAGGTGATGTAGGTTATACAGCGCGTAAATAAACTTGCCAAACATCAACAGAACACTCATAATTGTGTGCACATAGAAACAGCTCACCGTTTCGCATCACCTTGGAAGAGAGAGAGAGAGAGAGAGAGAGAGAGAGAGAGAGAGAGAGAGAGAGAGAGAGAGAGAGAGAGAGAGAGAGAGAGAGAGAGAGAGAGAGAGAGAGAGATAGAGAGAGAGAGAGAGAGAGAGAGAGAGAGAGAGAGAGAGAGAGAGAGAGAGAGAGAGAGAGAGAGAGAGAAGCAAAGGCAACCAAGTTTATTCAATATTGCTACGTGTCTAGTTCACCGTCTTTTGTTTAGGATAGGAACAAACAACGATTGATACCTGTCTTTATTTTTCTAAATACGACCTGAAACTTTTTTTTCTCCTTGTACCCTTATAGGTTAGCCAACTTTTAATATGACATCGATTGTGCATAGATCTCCTAGACGTCGAAAAATGTATGAAGCTGGTGGCCGAACTTTTACTTCTCCTTGAAAAAAATTTGTATGTCATTCTTGTTTTTCGTTTCTTTAAAGACTCAAGAATATCACAAAACGACATCGTAGGCACTACAAATGCTACCAAAATGTTATTATAAAAAAGGAACAAATATTAAAAAAAAAAAAAAAAAAAAATCACATACACACATAAACACACGCAACATATACCTTTGTAATTTAAACCAGCTCGATCTAAACTCCATCAGGTTTTACCCTTTTAGGCTCACTCAATGAATCGCACGCCAGGTCTTTTGATCCATACTCGAAATGATAAACATTTAACTTTTACACCATTACAAAGTCAGGTAGGCTGAAATCAACACCAATGTAGGAAATGGAAACCAATCTGAAAACATCAACCTATTAAGAGACCAGAGCATAAATTAATGCGTTCTAAAAACAAATAGCGCGACCACAAGGCGACCAGGTTAGAGGTCACGTTAAGTAATCAATGTTTACGACATAATGAAATTAATTTTATCCCAGAGTTCATGCGTCAAACTCTATCTACTTCGCCAGCATGGCCCAAAACTGTCTCTTCTAAGAGCTGAATGCGAACTCTCCGGGTACAATAATAGAAATCTGCTAGTACTGGACTTTTGTGATCTATCTCTAGATCCTTTTAAATCCGTATTAGAATGCTATTAATCCTTACAAAATTGCCTAAAAATGGACTGCTTTGCGAAAATTCATAATTATTCTAATTGAAAACCCTCTCGTAATGTAATGAGCTGGAAACTGCAAATCTGTGAGGGGCGTTTCTTAGGGAAATGCTGGGATGGCAGAATTGCTCAGTCGGTAAACTGTCTGCCTGACAATAGTGAGATCTTACTTTCCAATCCGTGCTTGGACTATCGAGATGTCGGATCGAATCTTATAATTATCACCAGTCTTCTTCTAAAGTTTGACTAAAACTAAATTTCTGGGTAAAAAGAGGTTACAAGTACTTGGTATTAAGTCGTTCATTCTGGGTCCAAAAATTAGCAGTTGCATTTTTCTTGCAAATTGAGCTTCTGAAAGACTAATCGCTTAGAGAAAGTTCAGGAAAACATGTCGAGTGAGACCAGCTGGAAAATAACGAGTGATACAGCACACACTGTTCATAATTAGAAAAGGATAAACTTCCAACACAGAGAGAGATGTATTAGTTTGTACGCTTGGCCTAGTAAATCACAATATTAAAACGCTGGATCATGCCATAAAGTTTATAGTCATCTTAGATAAATATTAGGAAAATCAATAAGACAACCGACTATAACTGGCTGACTTCAGTTCAAAGCGGGCTTGAGATTTGGGAGGATAAACACAATCGTTCTATCCAATAGCTTTGAAAGATTATGTTTGTGATGGAGATAGCAGATCGATGAAAACTCTGAGCTTAAGCTCTTAAACTCCGATAAGTCATTCAAGTGATCGAAAACCCTGTAATCTGACCTTCACATTGAGCGCATTCACCTCAGAGAAGATCATGTCGCGAGCATCTAATGGTATGTTTACAAACTAAGAACCCAAGTATTGAATTTTCTTAGCTTTCGTCCGTTTTTAAGGTTCGAAGTCTTATTATATTTCCCGAGTTGGAAATCCAGATGTCTGCTGGAGGAAATACAGCAAATTCGCAGGAAGTTAAAAATAGCTCTTTATTAGAAATAATTATGAAAGCTGGTAGCCAATACCAAGTTTTGAAATTGTTGGCCATTTTACTAACTGGATTTATTGAAATGAAACAAACAAAATGAATATTCTTATCTTAACAAAAAAAAAAAAAAATAAAATAAACGAACAAAAAACAATGGAATGAAAAAATTTCTCAAAAAGTAGAAAGGTGAAAATCAAAGTGGAAATCATACATAATCTTGATGAAAGTAAAACCAATGAAGTCTCTCAAAATTTCCACCTGAGTAACCTAAGAAAGTATATAATTTATGTATTTCCTAATTTCCGAAATCTTTAAACTATATTGTTTGTTATTATATCTTTTTGTCCTAAAGGAAGCCAATTTCGTTACTTTATTTCCCATTTAGAAAAACCTAAAGCCACATTCTACATCTATTGTCGAATGTTGAATGGAAACTTGACCAAACAAGATGGAAACATTGGAAACTTTATTCGGCCGTATTAGAAAGAAAAAATTCTTTTATAAAATTAAAATAATAATAAAAAACAACTAAACCCAC
>JAWDGP010005713.1:472500-474573 GCA_033675545.1 Elysia crispata
AAACTACATGCTCATGTGTATACACTAACCTCTCATCATTCTTTGTACGGACAACACCTGAAGTAAAGTAATAAACATTTCATAGAGGAAATTTTCAAGGCTGAGGGAAAAGCTCGACATAATTTTGCTCCCACAAGCGCCCTTTTAAACATTACTTTGACGAAGCGCCTTAAGATGAGAATGGCCTTGTAAGTGGAAAAAAAGCAACCAGGTTATGAGATTCAATTAAAAGGGTAAACGAGTAAATTATTTTTTTCAGTAGCATTGTCTAATTGCGTGCTATATTTTCCTTTTAACTCGAGTTCAGTCACTGCATTCTTCTTGGGTTTGAATATTGCCATAAGCAAACTTTGATTTGAGAGAAAACATTTAAAGAGAGATTTAGAGTATCTCTTAAAACAGGAAGAAAAATCAAGTCTAGAAAATGATAATAACAACATAGTAAGAAAGAACTAAATCGAAGCTCCGTATCCTCCCAAGACTGATAATCTGTTAATGATTTCATGTAAAAATCGTGAGGTTGAGGAAAGTAAGGTTTAAGATCTTAACGTATGAGTATTTTGTATTGGATTTGTGGCAAATATGAATTCTATGATAACTCAACAGCAAACATCCTAATACTTCCTGGCATTTGGAAGTTCAGGTGTCCACTTGCTACAACAGTGTGGATCGATGGAATCATGACGATTTCATACAGCAACAACAAAATAGGGACAAAATCTCAGACACTTTTAATGTGTAGAAAATAAACCCCTACCATACAATTTTTTACGATTATTATACTGTAAAGGGCAACGATAAATTTATTTCCACTGATTTTCTGGTGGTTTAACGTCATTTAGAGCAATTCTGCTGGTATTCTAAATGCCTGGAGACTGCTATCATTATATAAAATCACTGTTACGACTATTTATGACCAATTACAGGTCCGAAGAAGACCATCCTAAGATATTGCTTACTGGTACTTTCCTGAATCGGATCAAGTATGTGTCTGCCATTCAATATTAATGACTTGTGAAGCCTGGTGAATCGATGTCTGTCAAGGTCATGGAAACCTTTTTGCACTCTCTCAGAGATGAGGGTTTTTCTACTCACGTCACACCAGTCTGGAATTTAAAAAGAGGGGTCTCAAATGAAATTCTGATCCTCGATGTTGACAAACCATCGAGATTTTTATTTTTTTACGACATATTTTATTCAAATGATAAAAATCGTGAGAAATAGTTTGATTTCATTTCAGGATACAGTCATGCACATAAGTTAGATTTGAGAAGACTGCACATCTCTCTTTCATAGCTCTATAGAAATGCGGACAAAAGTCAGACTAAACTTTTAGAGGAATTTGCTTTGGTCACCATACACGTTACTTTGTTTGAGGCCATGAGTCTAAGCAATATACATGATGTTATGCAGTGAACGGGGAAAAAAACAAAATAGGGATTAAGATCTAAACCTATTATTATTTTCGATTATAATTTCTGCCATTATAAATTGTTATATAACACTTAAGTTAGAAGAAAATGAATAGCTCAGTTGGAAACCAAAATGTACATCTCTTCTCTTTCATAGTTCAGATAATTTCACTAATTTGAAATGTGATTGTTATTTTCACGAGACGAATGGAATCTCAGATCATTTTTGTATGAGAAACAATCACCTGAGTCAGCAAATTTTTCGGTCTTTCACATCATGAAAAGCAGCTTTACTAACTTTGATTGATGGATGAAGATTAATGAATCGTTCCCATATAAAATAGCCTTTAGAAACAATAAAACGTTAGAAGACTATCCTAATGCTGCAGGTTATTTTCAGGTTTTAAAGGTTTTATAGCAATTTATAGGACTCCGCCTTATAAATTGCCTATTTTACCTGGAGAGGCCGGTCGTGCTTGGTGAGACACCATTGTTGTCCAATTGACTTCCCAAGTCACCTTCCTGCACTCAGCCTGGTATGAGCAATTGTAGTTCTAACATAGAGGTCTAGAGCTGCTAATGTGTGAGTCTGCAATATTTCCTGACAGTGAGCGGGTACATCGAATTATTGAATTGAATTGTTAATAAGTAAATAAAAGAT
>JAWDGP010005715.1:0-23453 GCA_033675545.1 Elysia crispata
CTCTCGCTCTCTGCTTACTCTTTCTCTCTCTCTCTCTCTCTCTCTGCTCTCTCTCTCTCTCTCTCTCTCTCTGCTTATTTTACTCTCTCTCTCTCTCTCTCTCTCTGCTTACTCTTTCTCCTCCCTCTCTCTCTCTGCTTACTTTCTCTCCCTTCTCGCTCTCTGCTTACTCTTTCTCTCTCTCTCTCTCTCTCTATCTCTCTGCTTACTCTTTACCTCCCTCTCTCTCTCTCTCTCTGCTTACTCTTTCTCTCTCTCTCTCTCTCTCTCTCTCTCTCTCTGCTTACTCTTTACCTCCCTCTCTCTCTCTCTCTCTCTCTCTCTCTCTCTGCTTACTCTTTCTCTCTCTCTCTCTCTGCTTACTCTTTCTCTCTCTCTCTCACTATCTCTCGCTCTCTTCTTACTCTTTCTCTCCCTATCTCTCTCTCTCTGTTTACTCTTTCTCTCTCTCTCTCTCTCTCTCTCTCTCTCTCTCTCTCTCTCTCTCTCTCTCTCTCTCTCTCTCTGCTTACTCTTTACCTCCCTCTCTCTCGCTCTCTGCTTACTCTTTCTCTCCCTCTCTGCTTACTCTTTCTCTCCCTCCCTCTCCCTCTCTGCTTACTCTTTCTCTCCCCTCTCTGCTTACTCTTTCTCTCCCTCCCTCTCGCTCTCTGCTTACTCTTTCTCTCCCTCTCTCGCTCTCTGCTTACTCTTTCTCTCCCTCTCTCGCTCTCTGCTTACTCTTTCTCTCCCTCTCTCCCTCTCTGCTTACTCTTTCTCTCCCTCTCTCGCTCTCTGCTTACTCTTTCTCTCCCTCTCTCGCTCTCTGCTTACTCTTTCTCTCCCTCTCTGCTTACTCTTTCTCTCTCTCTCTCTCTCTCTCTCTCTCTCTCTCTCTCTCTCTCTCTCTCTCTCTCTTTCTCTCTCACTCTCTCTAACTTTCTACCTCTCCTTCCTTCTATCTGTATCTCTCTTACTCTTTCTGCCTCTCCTTGTCTCTGTGTCTTTCCATTATATATCTATATCTCTAGAACTCTCATTCACTCTTTCTCTGCCTCCCTCTCTCTCTCTCTCTCTCTCTCTCTCTCTCTCTCTTTCATATTCTTTTTGACCATATTTCTTTTATTTCACTTTTATATTAATTTCATTCAAATTAATTAATATTGCTTTCACCTTCATTTTAGTTATTTTTGGTTTCTGTCATGAAAATTTTACACGATTAGTTTCTTGGGTAATTGATGTATAATATTTAATTTTTTTTTTTTATATCACTTTTGAATTTTGTTCTACTATCTGAATATGAATCCATGTTTTCCTTTTTTTTTGTTATTTTTGTTTCATGCTCTTGTTTTAAAACAAAATCCTATGCGTTGCATATTGTCTTGTAACTTTGAAAAGCTGCAGCAAATCTCTTTTTATTTTTTTTAATTGCATTTCACAACTTTACATCGAACTCAACAGCTGTATTCAATTTTCATCAACTTCCACCTCATCACTGAATGCTTCACAGGCCAGGCCATGGAATTAGCCCCATTGTGAGCAAGACACTCACCGATTTTTGTTCTGATTTCATTGTAGAACATCGAACCCATTAAGTTTATCGTAAGAGCCTGTGAGCAAAACTCGAATCAGTTGACCTACTTTTATGATCGCTTCCTACACTTGTAAACAAACCTGTAGCCAATATTTTTTACGCTACAATCAGTTGCTTTATCTAGAGCAATATTTCCGTTCATCTGTTGTCCCCCATAAATCTGATGCGGTATTAATATCGTTCACTACTTACTGGGATCACTGACAATTTATTGAGCTCAACGTCATGATGGTGAAACTCTTGCTGGAACAATCAACTGATTTGCCGAGACTATCGTCTGCGTCAGACTTCTGTTTTCCCTCCAGGCGGAGCGCTGAGTTTAGCTGGGGTTTTAGCGGACAATCGTCAAACACCAGAAGGGTGAGTCCTGGACGCGGGTGTTAAACACCACAGCTGGTCACATGAGCTCAGTGACTTATGCTTCACCAACTGATACTGATGTTGCTGATGAAGCTAGTGCACTCCTGGGGATTGGGAGTATGGGAGAAGAGAGCGAGAGGGGGGAGGGGGTGGGGAGTTGGTGTATGGGAGAAGAGAGTGAGAGGGTGGAGGGGGTGGGGAGTTGGTGTATGGGAGAAGAGAGTGAGAGGGTGGAGGAGGTGGGGGTGGGGTATGGGAGAAGAGAGCGAGAGGGGGAGGTGTGGGGGGGGTGGGGAGTGGGAGTATGGGAGAAGAGAGCGAGAGGGGAGAGGGGGTGGGATGGTGGGGAGTTGGTGTATGGGAGAAGAGAGTGAGAGGGTGGAGGGGGTGGGGAGTTGGTGTATGGGAGAAGAGAGTGAGAGGGTGGAGGGGGTGGGGAGTGGGTGTATGGGAGAAGAGAGCGAGAGGGTGGGGGGGGGGGGGGGTGGGGAGTGGGTGTACGGGAGAAGAGAGTGAGAGGGGGAAGGGGGTGGGGAGTGGGTGTACGGGAGAAGAGAGTGAGAGGGGGGAGGGGGTGGGGAGTGGGTGTATGGGAGAAGAGAGTGAGAGGGTGGAGGGGGTGGGGAGTTGGTGTATGGGAGAAGAGAGTGAGAGGGGAGAGGGGGTGGGATGGTGGGGAGTGAGTGTATGGGAGAAGAGAGCGAGAGGGTGGAGGGGGTGGGATGGTGGGGAGTGAGTGTATGGGAGAAGAGAGCGAGAGGGGAGAGGGGGTGGGATGGTGGGGAGTGAGTGTATGGGAGAAGAGAGTGAGAGGGTGGAGGGGGTGGGGAGTTGGTGTATGGGAGAAGAGAGTGAGAGGGGAGAGGGGGTGGGGGGGGTGGGAGTATGGGAGAAGAGAGCGAGAGGGGAGAGGGGAGAGGGGGTCTTTGACCTATGTCACCCAACTCTGGCCCTAGTAGACGCAGTGGTGTTCGCAAATGTGCTGGTGTTGAGGTGATATTGGAGCTGGTGTTGAGGCGATATTGCAGCTGATGTTTTAATTAACGACTCAAGTGACGTATATAAACTGAGTAAAAATTCAAATTATCGACAAAACTGGTGCTTAACTTACGATCTACGCTGCAGATAACACCATTGCTGAAACAGGTTCTAAGACTTAACATTGACATTGACAAGGAGTCGGTGTTAACAATGGTATCTTGTGTTAATATTGGTGCTAATGTTGATAATAAATTGATACTTTTCTTCATGCTGTTGCAGGCACAGGTGTTAATACCAATACATCCTAATTTGTATGCGGAAACTAACGGGCCTGATACTGCTGGTGACTTTAATAATAGTACCACGATACCATGACTTGTACACGTGCTGACTAAAACCGAGAGTTATACTGGTGCTGATTAAAACCGCGAGTTATACTGGTGCTGATTAAAACCGCGAGTTATACTGGTGCTGATTAAAACCGCGAGTTATACTGGTGCTGATTAAAACCGCGAGTTATACTGGTGCTGATTAAAACCGCGAGTTATACTGGTGCTGATTAAAACCGCGAGTTATACTGGTGCTGATTAAAACGGATACTTGTAGTAGTGTAGACTAAGATTGCTGAAGGTTTTTTTCTGACCAACAACGAAACTTTTAGTACTGCTTAACTTCAATGTTAAACATTTGTCAGTTAATATTGCTGATTCCATTGCTGTTAGTACAATTTTAGGAACCGATGTTAATATCAGAGTTGAAAACGATTCTGATAATGACATGGAGTATGGTGTTGTAGTTGATAGAGGATGCTGATAGCGAAGTTGGTACAACAAACTTGCAACTTATACTGAATCAAATATAATCTATATCTTACAGATAGATAATAATATCCTCGATTTTTTTTTAATAAGCATGGCTTTTTATTAAACTTTTTACCCAACTTTCAAGACAGTTGCAAAAGAAACTGGAGGCAACAGAAATGTGGCTCCTACGGAGAATGCTACGAATCTCATGGACTGCAGAGAAATCAAACGAAACAGAGATACGAGAAGCTGACACAATAAGATCACTCACAAGTAGAATACGCCAGGCAAATATTTTTTGGACACGTGATGAGAAGAGAGAAACTAGAACCTCTTGTGAGAACTGGAATGATAGAAGGAAAAAGCAGTAAGGGAAAGCAGCTTTGAAAAGAAGCTGGATGGACTAACAAAGTGGCTTAAAGTATGAGACATACATGCACCAAAAGTGACGATGGATAGAGATGTGTGGAAGGTCATGATCGCCTACGCTAAAGAGCACGGCACCTGATTGATTGATTGATTGATTGATTGATTGATTGATTGATTGATTGATTGAACAAAGTTTAGATAAACAAAAAAAAACAGCAACAGAGAAGCTGTGCTGTGATTCTAAAAGGGAAACAAACAATAAAAGAATAAATACCACAGCTTTAATGTAAACAAATCGTTTATATATGTTAGTATTACGCTTGAAACATTTCCACTGACTGTTGGCAGATGGGTGCTCTCAACTACTGTATGTTGCCCACCCCATAATTCTCATTGCATCTAGTAAACTTCTTTTTATCTAGGTTAACTTTGGTGATTAAGATCCCCCTGACTGAGGTAACGACGACCCCAGTTCACTGTCGAGCTTCAATTATCGAATTATTGAAACTATCTACTACGTCAGCTTTGACACGACTGACTTGAACTTGTCCTTCCCGTGATGCACCACTTGCAAAGGTCAGGGGTCATTAGCTGAAGCATAAAATTTCTGACGCTATCTGCCGATCGTGACTTACTTTAATCCAACACAATTCGGATAAAGCTAGGGGGTCTTTACTTTCCCGTTATTTGGCCTTTCTGAATGTGTTGAGCTTTATCGAAATAATGTAATGAAATCCCGTAAATAACACTCGGTTACGGGATTATCTGTAATGATAAGATTATTGTTAGCCTCGTTAATCCACCTAGATTGAGACGGTGGTACCAGCTTGTTATTATAACCCCTAGATTTAAGGGATCTTTTTAATTTTGGATGTAAATAGTTTGAGTTGACCTTACTATCTCTAGATAAAAGGATCTGTTTAATTTTGGATGTAAATAATTTGACTTAATCTGTCCTACTTTCACCAGGACTAGTCATTTTCTCGAGTGCTACCATCAGTAGCCGCATCAGTATTGTAAAATCGATACAACATTTTTCTACCGATACTTTGTTCAGTCATTCCTCCTGCATTAACGGCTATTCAAATTGGACTCTTCTCTCACCGGGACCTGTAAGTCTGACTGTTCAATGATTAGAACAAAAGGGGAAACTGTAACCTGATGCTTAAGATTCCAAATAATTCACTTCAGGGGGAAAATGGCAACTGATAGTTTTTAAGTCGCTTAGTTTGTGCTTTTGTTGTCAGTGAGACAGG
This sequence comes from Elysia crispata, assembly GCA_033675545.1. Taxonomy (NCBI): domain Eukaryota; kingdom Metazoa; phylum Mollusca; class Gastropoda; family Plakobranchidae; genus Elysia; species Elysia crispata. Next base: position 5,343 of record JAWDGP010005715.1, read on the forward strand.
TTTTATAGCGATCAAAGCACTGGTGGAATACATTAGATTGTTTTTTGTTTTTGTTTTTGTTTTTTTTTGGTTTTTTATGAATATTATTGCTAGAGATAGTGGTTCTCAAGTTATGATTTATTACCGTCACTGATTTTTAATTGACATAAGAATACAGTATTGTAAATTGTTATTAATCTTCATCCTCTTTTTATTTTAAAGTCGGCGTTACAATAATCTCTGATCGAACTCAGAAGCAATATCGAAGCTTTTCGAACTAAATAGATCTGTGTGTGTTTTAAAATTGTTTCAATTTTGCTCACTTGAGCTTGCTGCGTCTCTCTAGATTTTTTTTTACCTTTTTCCTTCTACGAGAAAAAATAATCTTGCTATTTTACAAAACAGTTTTTAGGAATGAATAAATTCTGTCTCTCCCTAATTTACTTTACCGCTTATTTTTCCCTTTATCTTGGCACATTTTCTTACGTTCAGGAGAATTTGTTTTATTGATGAGGTCAGAATTTTCCAAAGGCAATAAATATTGCTACTGCTTCTGTTCATCAAAAATATTTGCAGTTGTTAAAGTGAATTCATTTTAGATGAAATAAGAGCGTAACGGCTGACCTTGACAGTAAGGGAAGATAATGGCCTCAACAGAATGAGTGAAGGGTCAAGGTCGAACATGTGAAGATCATACACGCCAAACTTTGCAATTATCTGACAATTCTGCTCACACCCCGAGCACGATGGTTCTTGTCTCCGAACACAGTCGAGCAACTCATTTCTGTTTTATAACCGTCATATCGGAGCCCAGGGCCCGTCTGCTTTATACCGTCCGTCACGTTAAGTGATGCCACATGATTAGTTTACATGTGGGAGGAAGATTGAGCTGAGGCAAGCCCTGGAATCGATTTCATTTCCCTGAACTAATGAGTTTTGATTTACTAGTGATAGTTTCAGATAGAAATGAGTTGTGTACAGGCCTGGGCTAGATGCACACCCATCACGCTCAGTTTATTTGAAGTGTATTTTTCCCTTCGGTAGTTTAGGCCTACTTTGCTCGCTGTGTGTGGTTTAGAGCGTTCTATAGTAGTAAGAATTAAACAAACAAAAAACACATAGATCTTGTTTATTTTATCTTACGCAAATTTATTTCAAAACTGAGATCACTTGAACATAATTTTTGTGTGTTTTCCCAGGATAAACTTGAAGTAAGAGCTAGGAAGAGAAGTCGTGTGTTTGGCACAAAATGTGTTCAAAGATTCCAAGTTAGTCTAAATACGTGATTAGAGATGTCTGTAGACACATGACAGATTTAACTAACAGACAAAGGCCACGTTATAGAGGGTGTGTTTATATTTACATCTTCCTACCTGATTCTATTTCTCCATCTATTGGTCTGATCGTAAAACCTATCTGGCTGAGATTTCTCTCTCTCCCTCTCTCCCTCTCTCCCTCTCTCCCTCTCGCTCTCTCTCTCTCTCTCTCTCTCTCTCTCTCTCTATATATATATATATATATATATATATATATATATATCTACTTCTCTCCCTCCCTCTCTCTCTCTATCTATGTATCTACCTCTTTCTCCCTGTCTCCCTCTCGCTCTATCTATCTCCCTCTCTCTCCTCTCTCTATCTACCTACCTCTCTCTCTCCCTCTCTCTCTCTCTCTCCATCTATCTACCTCTCTTTCTCTCCCTCTCTCTCTCTCTCCATCTATCTACCTCTCTCTCTCCCTCTCTCTCTCTCTCCATCTATCTACCTCTCTTTCTCTCCCTCTCTCTCTATCCATCTATCTACCTCTCTTTCTCTCCCTCTCTCTCTCTCTCTATATATATATATATAAAAATATTATATATATATATATATATATATCTACCTACCTCTCTCTCCCTCTCTCTCTCTCTCTATCTATCTATCTGTCTCTTCCTTCCTCGCAATAGTGGAATCAGTCTGAATAACAATTTACATCTCCCTCTTCGTCTGCCGCCCTGTCTTTGAATCTATACCTCTCCTTTTCTTCGCGTTGCCACACACTTTTTTTTTCTACAACATTCCTTCCATCTTCTTGAACACTGCATTGTCTTTCTCTCCCTCCGTCCATCCTTCTCTCTCTCTATATATATATATCTCTGTCTGTGTCTCTCTCTCTGTCTCTGTCTCTCTTTCTTTCTATCTCTCTGTCTGTCTCTGTCTCTGTCTCTGTCTCTCTCTCTCTGTCTCTCTGTCTCTGTCTCTGTCTCTCTCTCTGTCTCTCTCTGTCTCTCTCTCTCTGTCTCTCTCTGTCTCTGTCTCTCTCTCTCTCTCTCTCTCTCTCTCTCTCTCTCTCTCTCTCTCTCTCTCTCTCTCTCTCTCTCTCTCCCTCCCATCCCTTACCCTATATGTAACATCTCTTTACTAGTTTTCTAGTGAAATTCACTCGATTACAACCAGAACAAACATCATGGAGATGAGTGAATGAAAGTCAACAACTAAAGAAATTCTTTTAACTATTTTAATTAACTCTTCATGAGGAGACCTAGCTTTTCGAATGAAACTTTACATTAGGAAAAAGAAAGATAATCCCGCATTGAAACCTTTCCGTGTGACGCCAGGCGAAGAGGGGAGTTATGCCGCCTGGTTGTGACGTGTGACGGTACTACGTGAGGTGTTCCAGTTTAAAGTCTGCGAGCAGATTCTGCCCCACGCTGTCACAAACTATCAGCTCGTGTGGAACAAGCAACGTCCCAAACTGTGAGTAATTCATGAGAGCAAAGTCCCAAACTGTGAGTAATTCATGAGAGCAAAGTCCCAAACTGTGAGTAATTCATGAGTGATCGTTTGCTCGGATTTCGTATCGCACAGGCTTGAGGATAAAATTGATTAATTTCTTCTGTATGTTTTTTTTTTCTTTTCTCTTGCTAACGTATTTGAAAATATGGCTGTTTTATAGTAATTGTTTCTTTTTTGACAACAGCTAATGTGGTAACGAATTATGAAAAGTTCGGTTGCTGTTTTTTTTTTTCTTTACTTCATACTAAAATTGCTCCAATGCTTTAAAAAAAAAAAAAAAACGAAAATTAGCTTCGAGTATTTACATGTGGCGTATCTTCTAATCTGTCCTTGTGTTTACAAAACATAGGAGCTGCTCGAGGACACTGATAGCTGGGTGAAACCTGTTGGCTCCCCGAGTTAGATTGTTAGTTCCAAGACTATAATTGTTTGGTTTGGTTTGGTTTTTTAACTGTGATCAAGTACAGATTGTGTTTGATTGTCTATAAAATGTCGCAAATAGTAAATCTTCCGCTAGTGTCATTCTGGGTGAGAGGGAATGTTTGAAATGTACAGATCAATCTGTGGAACAAACTGGCACACTTCTGTTTAGCTGAGCCCAATTCTTTTTTCTGCAAGCCCGAATAATGATGATGATGATGATGATGGTGGTGATGATGATGATAACAATAATAATAATAATAATAATAATAATAATAATAATAATAATAATAATAATAATAATAATAATAATAATAATAATAATAATAATAAACATGATAATAATGATGATGAAAGTAATGTCTGCTTTTGCTATTGGATTTCACATTCAGTCGAGTTAAAAACTTACGCTTTATCAATTTTTCATGAGCAGGTATATTTTGCTGCAACAAAATCAACCAAATAGAAGCGGGTAGTGTCCGTTTTCACTAACATTAATCGTAGTTCGTATAACCAGAAGCAAACATGGCAAAACCATTGTTTTAATGCATGAACTCAGATAAAAAATGTGCGAAGAACTAGTCCGGTCAGGCAGGAAACAAAAAATCCCGAGTCCCCACCTTTTTTTCTGGATAGATTTCCATGTTTATTTTGAGAAAATGTTGAGATGTTGGCGGGTTGCCCCGGACACAAATACCTCAAGGCCCAGCTCCTGAAATCTCAACACTGGGGTCAGAGTTACTCTCCTAAGACGATTCTTATAGTTCTGGTTAATTAATCTAGTACTCAGCATGTTGAACCCTGTCAGCAAGATCATATAAAGTCTTGTGTACGGCACAGCCTTGCTCTGGGCGAACTTCTTTGCGGAACTTGGAAACACCACAGAACAACATTCAATAGTTTCACTCATTGTTTCCTCACTGGGTGATTGTTTCCGCACCAACCATTTCATAAGTCATGAGATCATTTACAAAGCGATGCTGTGCTTCAGGCTAGAATTATTGCGAGAACCGCCGTCTGATCAGAAGTTCTTTGCAGAAACCAACGAATCTGATGGCACGAGCTGCTTTGCACAAACATAACTTGATAAAATTCATCACGAATACGCACCAAAAAATGAAGCGTACAGGTTAGGAAATACGTGATGCAAGTGGCACACACACTCTTGCTTCTGTTTTCAAACTCCAGCATAAATTATTTATCTTCCGGTTTTATCGCAGTCAAGATTAAAAGCAAATTTGATACGCATGAAATTTACTCCCAAGCACATCTTAACGAGAATTGTTAGCTAGTTTTGTAAAATCCAAACCTTTTTTTACAGATTTTTTTTAAATATTCATTATCTTGTAGGTTTAAATAACTGCGCGGCTAAGAATTCCCTTTTTATGCACTAAACGCGAAAAGCTTTCTAATAAGCGTTTTAAAGGGTCTAAAACTAGATTGGGAAAGAACAGAATTAACTTATTTCCTTTATCTCGCTATACACAAAGAGGAGAAGCATCTTCTTGCTAATCTGAGCCAACAGTCATATCTAGACCGTCGCCGCTTCAAATTAAAACCTGCAGGTTGGCATCAGGATGGAAACAGTCCGAGCCAAGCCATTAATTTTGGTCGTTGCTAAATCTAAAGTTGTTCTAACATTTCCCTCACGGAGCCCGATATAGACGGTCTCTCTTATTCCTTGCAGACAGGTGACATTAAGGCAGCTTTGCACATAGATAACTAGAATAGTCAGGCTCCCGCACTTTTCTGTGACTTTCGGCACCAGTGTAGACCGTGCTTGGTTTATTTTTATCATCGAATTGGAGGATCATTAGGTGCTATGCGGTAAAAAATAGCTGTAGCAATTTCTCTATCAAACGAAGACCTTTAGTGTGTAGCAAACCACAGTACTCGCAGCAAACCGGGTAAAACTTTCAGGATGACCAAACAGCAGCACTGGTTGTCTAACATTCAGGGCAGAGAGCAGAGATGACTCTTTCTGACTTGAATTCGTGCCCCACAATCTTGTTTATGGTTGATTTCTGAATGTACCGAATAGCGACTAAGTATTTAGAAGACCGTTTATTAGAAGTTCATGTAATATGCTCTGGGATTGGTTGTGAATTTTTGACAGTTCGACGGATCTAGATATAAAGAGAACTACTTTGTGAGTAAAAGAGGAATAAGAGCAATTTTTCTCTTTTATCTTATAGCATACGGGAATAAAGTAAATTTGATGTGGAATGTTTGTGTATTTACCTTTTTCAAATTGTGTTGGGCAGAGAAAACTGTTTTTGCATGGAGGAATTTTATCCTTTTTTGTGTGTGTCTTTTTACACACTGAATTATCGTTCAAATTCAGATGTCAAAATTGATAATATTGAGATATAGCTTTAAGGTTCGGAGACTCCCTTTGATCTTTGTGTTTCGTGATAACTCTACAATTTTGAAAAAGGTAATTCAAACTTACTTGTGCAAAAGATGTTGGTATTTCCAGAAATTAACGTTAATCAGTTGTGCGTCTGAAAATTTCCTTAGCTGCTAATTACTAAAACCATAAACCCGCCAGTTTGTGATAACAAAAGCATTTTGCTTACAGTGTACTTTTTCTAAACAAGAATGCCAACATAAATTAATGTCAACACTTTATATCAGCTTTTTCACAACGGAAAAGATCAAACATTATTGCTTTTCTTATGTTTAACCATCAATATTTTTTTTTAATTTCTTTTTCTTCATAGCTTTTTCAGTATCTAAAGCCTTCCTGCAAGGGGCAACTTGAACAATTCTTAAAATAAAATAAACGGCAACTAAGAGAATGTGCTCTTGGGGGCAACTTAAACTTGAACAATTCTTAAAATAAAATAAACGGCAACTAAGAGAATGTGCTCTTGGGGGGGCAACTTGAACAATTCTTAAAATAAAATAAACGGCAACTAAGAGAATGTGCTCTTGGGGGCAACTTGAACAATTCTTAAAATAAAATAAAAGGCAACTAAGAGAATGTGCTCTTGGCTTCATTTCCATACCGAACCGAACATTTAATGTGATGTCAACTCATATTTCTCCTTGGAGATAATAATAATGAAATTAAAAAGAAAGCAGTTTTAACTTGTCCCTCCTCTTCCACATTTTGCGGTTTAAGTAATCATTATGTGAGTCAGGTAACTAATTAGTTTAAAATTTCCACCGTGAAGATGAATGAAAAAAAAAAAAACCCAAAGGTTGCTGTCGGGTCATAACATCTGTGTTTATGCTTTCATGTATTAATCTTTAAACACAGCAAAATCTAAGTTCACCTTTGCAAACCAAGTGGCAGCCATATGTACAGATGTGTGTGTTTTTTTATGCGAAACTCAAAATTTCAAACCCACGTCAAAGGTACAGGTAAGATTCATGGCTCCCCCATAATAAAGTTGGTGGAGGAGGCGAGAGGTTCTACCTGTAGATCTACATACAGGCTCAGCAATCTGGAACCAGACTAGAATTCTTGTTTCCAGGAAGTAGATTTCCTCTGCTCCAACTGGAGGCCTTACCTGTTCAGATTTCATTTCAGGTTAATTTGTGTTGGGAACTGTCGGAAGTATCATAAGAAACAAGAAGAAGAGTGTGCGGATGTGTAGAGCTAGCTTTCAGAGTGTGTGGATGTGTAGATCTAGCTTTCAGAGTGTGTGGATGTGTAGATCTAGCTTTCAGAGTGTGTGGATGTGTAGAGCTAGCTTTCAGTCACAGATGGCATGTTGAGGTAAAAATTGTTTCAGGGTACAATAAGAAGATTGTTTCTGACTTGCCAGTTAGATTCAGCATAAAATAGTTTATGAAGGATTCTACTATACAAGATAGGGTCTAAATGTCTAAATAAAAATACCCATGGGATGTTTCTCACCTCCACGCCTGGACACAGCAGGACCGATCTATATATTAAAATCAGGTTGAAAAAAAGCTCCAAATATTTCTGATATACATGTGTGTGGAAATGCAAGCATAATGATAATGAGAAAAATAATTTATGTTTGACCTAAATTGTTCAGATGAAGCCATTTTGAACATTTCTGTCCCACAGCCGACATGATACCTTAAGATGAAATACGTGTCGAATATTTCTGACACACGTGACTTGTTGCGGTCAAGATTACAGAATAAATGTGCGACAGGTGTATTTTCTGGCGTCATCAGGAGATCAAACTGTGGCCGCAGCAGCTGTTCTTGTAAACAAAATGGATATTGTGTCAACCAGTGCACACTAGTAGCCCCGTTCAGGTCTTGATTAGGCGGTGTTCAACTGCTCCTTCCGTTGTTTGAGGAAACCAGAACAGTCTGCGTGGTTTATCATATCAACTGTTTGTCATATGAGCACCCGACTACAGAGAACAGTTTGAGGGACGTTCACCAAACAGTGCTCACGAGGCAGGAATTACTTGAATGCAACTGATACTTTGAGGTAAGTTTACTACAGAGACAAAAAGCAGAATCGACAAAAACATCTCCTGCCCGAAGTTTACAAACTAAGGAATAAGGTTATCAAGTATAATTTCAACTTTATATTTTCTTTGACAAAAAATCCTGTCAAAAGAATCAGCAGTTTTGCAATTCTCTGAAAGGAAAAATTGAGAAGAAAACACTTAACCAGGACCCATTAGGCTGCAATCCTTGAGACAAGCTCTCCACTTCGACACAAAGTGAAAACCAGAGGAATTCCCGTTGAACGGAGCATCTACTATGGCGCAATATGACAAAGTGAACAGCCAATCGGATTCGTTCAATTCGAGCTGCTGGAACTGTTCGACCAATCTAACCACGTCTTCTGTGAGCAGCACGACCCCGCCCACCGTCACTGATGATTCTGACATCTGGCCCTGGAGGGTGGGGCTCTTCGGAGGGGGCGGGACCATCATCGCCTGTGTGGGCGTGGTTTCTAACATCGTTGCCATAGTTGTACTGGCACATTACAGGTAAGATGGAGACTGAAATCATTGTCAAACCAATGAAATCTTGTTACTGAATCCCTTTTTCTAAAGTGATGCAAAAACCATTAAAAATGTCTTAACCTATCATATTTCTTCTCAGTTTTGTTTCTTCCTTTTGCCCAACTACTATCACCACAACAATGATTTACGTTAAACCACTTCATGTTAGGTTCCCAGCCAAAACTTTCACCAATATTAATAATACTACTGAACCTTGGTAATCTACACCTAGGTATTTTAATTCATAAATGCCCTATAGCATGTTAGTATACTGATCTAAGGAAAAAAGTGTTAAATCGTCTTCTATATGATTCATGTGTGTGTGTGTGTGTTGCTGTTTGACCTGACACAGAACCAAGTCGACTGCTCCGTTCCTACTAATCTGCCTGGCTGTGTTTGACACGCTGTTCCTGACGTCAGAGCTATTTCTGGAGACTCTCACGTACCTGGCACAGGGAGGCGTCATATCAGATTCTTACAGGGACTTCATCAGGCCCATCTATTGGTGAGATTTATATATCAGACTCTTACAGGGACTTCATCAGGCCCATCTATTGGTGAGATTTATATATCAGACTCTTATAGGGACTTCATCAGGCCCATCTATTGGTGAGATTTATATATCAGACTCTTACAGGGACTTCATCAGGCCCATCTATTGGTGAGATTTATATATCAGACTCTTATAGGGACTTCATCAGGCCCATCTATTGGTGAGATTTATATATCAGATTCTTACAGGAACTTCATCAGGTCCATCTATTGGTGAGATTTATATATCAGACTCTTACAGGGACTTCATCAGGCCCATCTATTGGTGAGATTTATATATCAGACTCTTACAGGAACTTCATCAGGTCCATCTATTGGTGAGATTTATATATCAGACTCTTACAGGAACTTCATCAGGTCCATCTATTGGTGAGATTTATATATCAGACTCTTACAGGAACTTCATCAGGTCCATCTATTGGTGAGATTTATATATCAGACTCTTACAGGGACTTCATCAGGTCCATCTATTGGTGAGATTTATATATCAGACTCTTATAGGAACTTCATCAGGTCCATCTATTGGTGAGATTTATATATCAGACTCTTACAGGAACTTCATCAGGTCCATCTATTGGTGAGATTTATATATCAGACTCTTATAGGGACTTCATCAGGCCCATCTATTGGTGAGATTTATATATCAGACTCTTACAGGAACTTCATCAGGTCCATCTATTGGTGAGATTTATATATCAGACTCTTACAGGGACTTCATCATGCCTATTAATTTATTGCTGAGATTTATATATCAGACTCTTAAAGAGACTTCATCATGCCTGTTTATTAGTGATATTTGTAATTAGACCCCTAAAGGGATTACACCATGTCCATCTATTGCTGAGATTTATAGATCAGACTCTTAAAGAGACTTCATCATGCCTGTTTATTGGTGATATTTGTAATTAGACCCCTAAAGGGATTACACCATGTCCATCTATTGCTGAGATTTATAGATCAGACTCTTAAAGAGACTTCATCATGCCTGTTTATTGGTGATATTTGTAATTAGACCCCTAAAGGGATTACACCATGTCCATCTATTGCTGAGATTTATAGATCAGACTCTTAAAGAGACTTCATCATGCCTGTTTATTGGTGATATTTGTAATTATACCCCTAAAGGGATTACACTATGTCCATCTATTGGTGAGATTGATATAGTGCTCTTCTCAAACCTGTATCTGAGTAGTATTCTGCTCTTAGACTCCTACAGGAATGTCACTATGATATAGTGCTCTTCTCAAACCTGTATCTGATTAGTATTCTGCTCTTAGACTCCTACAGGAATTTCAGTATGATATAGCGCTCTTCTCAAACCTGTTTCGAGTAGAATTCTGCTCTTAGACTCATAAAGGAATTTCAGTATGATATAGCGCTCTTCTCAAACCTGTATCTAATTAGTCTTGCCTTCTAAGACTCTTAAAGAATTTCACTTCACTATGATATAATGCTCTTCTCAAACTTATATCTGATTTTTATTGTCATCTTAGACTCCTATAGGGCTAGGATTTTATCATGTCCATCTATTGGTGAGATTGATTTTTCTGACTTTAACTCTCGAACCCACGCTTTTTGTAAACCCATTTTACATTTACAAATTAAGGCTTTCATGTATGTCAAATTTCATCATATTAATCAAATATCATAGATGCCCATGCTTGATCCTGGTCCAAGCCAATAACTCACCAGATTCTAGGACTCGCACAAGTTTGTTGTCTGTTCCTACGACAGCATCCTGTTCCCTGTTCCCTTGCTGTTCCGGACAAACTCGGCCTACACGATCTTACTGATCACCCTCGAGCGGTACACTGTGGTAGCGTGGCCCCTCACAGCTCACAGGCTGTTGAGGTGAGTCTCAGAGATTGGCAAGATCCAAAAAACAGGGACCATTAACAGATATTTAATGATGGACTTAAGATTTACGTTTTAGCCATGTGTGTATTATCTCAAATGCATAAAGGATTCCAATACTTTTCGCCAGATTAAATCTATCTTTAAGAGCCGTAGATTTTTTTAATGGGAATTTATGATAATGTTAAAGGTTTTTTTTTTCCTTTTTTTTCTTAGCATTCGTAAGATTTTGCATTTCCTCATTTAGAATTGCAATTTAAGCTAGGTTAATTAAGCTTGGTATAAAATAATGACGTACATGAAGTTATTTCGGTTACAGATCATGCTACCAAAAATCATTTTGTGTCCCGCTTAGCGTCGTATCATATGTATAGTTAGGTTTGAAGATGATTTTAATCGATATAGACAATATCATTCTTACTACTACTACTACTATTACTACTACTACTACTACTACTACTACTACTACTACTACTACTACTACTACTACTACTACTACTACTACTACTACTACTACTACTACTACCACTACTACTACTACTACTACTACTACTACTACTACTACTACTACTACTACTACTACTACTACTACTACTACTACTACTACTACTACTACTACTACTACTACTACTACTACTACTACTACTACTATTACCACTACTACTACTACTGTTACTATTACTACTACTACTACTACTACTACTACTACTACTACTATTACCACTACTACTACTACTGTTACTATTACTACTACTACTACTTCTACTACTACTACTACTACTACTACTACTACTACTACTACTACTACTACTACTACTACTACTACTACTACTACTACTACTACTACTACTACTAAAACTACAACTACTACTACTACTACTCCCACTCCTACTACTACTACTACTACTACTACTACTACTACTACTACTACTACTACTACTACTACTACTACTACTACTACTATTACCACTACTACTACTACTACTACTACTACTACTACTACTACTACTACTACTACTACTACTACAACTACTACTACTACTAATGCTATAAATGTTAATATTGACTATTATAATAGTTGTTGTTGTTTTTTTCGTTGTCCTGATTCCAGACCAAGAGTTGCTAGATTGGCTGTTGTTGTGGTGATATCATTTGTTTTGGTCTACCACACTCCAGTCTATCTCGCCTTCTCATGTTCGACCATCTTTCATAACAAAACTCAAAGAAATGTCCTTAAGTTTCACAGGTGAGACATTTTTATTGACATTATTAAAATACATCATCACCATCTTTCAATGTTAAGAATCTATAAGGTTTGATGTTAAATGCTTACGTTTTCTGGCCAGGTGGTGAATTTTTTGCTTAAATCACAGTCAATTCATTTTATTTTCAATTTTTTGGGGGGTGGGGGTGGGGGAATGTGTGTGCATGTGTGTGTGTGTGTGTGTGTGTGGGGAGGTTATCTCTAATATTTATCGATATAACATACTAAGAACATTTTTTTTCCTATCATCCAGAACAAGCTTTGGAAAGAGCGAGTTTTACAATCATGTCTACCACACTTGGATGAACTTGACAGTTCACTTTTGGATTCCATTTCTTCTTCTGTTGGTTTTTAATGTTCTTCTCTTGGTGGCCCTGAAGAGGTCGAAGACGCATGGTCCGGCAACAAATGATACACAGGTGAGACGCATGGTCCGGCAACAAATGATACACAGGTGACACAATCATGAGGCTTTCAGATTTCATCGCAGTCTGGTCACGCCTGATAAAGTTTGGGTCTCATAAGCTAGGGTTAGAACATGGAGAGATGACGAAATATGGTAACGTATGACGCTGGGGGACTCTTGACTTTAACGAGGGCAGAGGTAGGAGACCACTTTTTTTGTGTGCAGAGTGCAGAGTGTTACTCAAGGTACATTTATGATCCTTTCAACTGAACCGGATTTAGATCCAGATAGACATATGTCAGTCATTTTGTGAAAAGAAATTCGAATCTACCTAAACTGTTGGTTATGTCGAACCGTGAACAATCTTTTGAGGGTTATAATATTTTTTGAACTTTTCTGGTTTCTCTCAGAACCGGACCAAGAGGGAAAGACGCTTGACTGTCATGGTGCTGTGTATGACTGGAATATTCTTCTTGTGTGAGCTGTTCCCTGCAGTGTCGTTTATCCTTACCACGGGTCTGAACCGGTTTAACGAGTGTTCTATGAACTGTAACAGGTGAGCTGTTCCCTGAACCGGTTTAACGAGTGTTCTATGAACTCTAACAGTTGAGCTGTTCCCTGCAGTGTCGTTTATCCTTACCACGGGTCTGAACCGGTTTAACGAGTGTTCTATGAACTGTAACAGGTGAGGTGATAACTGAACCGGTTTAACGAGTGTTCTATGAACTGTAACAGGTGAGGTGATAACTGAACCAGTTTAACGAGTGTTCTATGAACTGTAACAGGTGAGGTGAGAACTGAACCGGTTCAACGAGTGTTCTATGAACTGTAACAGGTGAGGTGATCATTGAACCGGTTTAACGAGTGTTCTATGAACTGTAACAGATGGGGTGATAACTGAACCGGTTTAACAAGTGTTCTATGAACTGTAACAGGTGAGGTGATCATTGAACCGGTTTAACGAGTGTTCTATGAACTGTAACAGGTGAGGTGATAACTGAACCGGTTTAACGAATGTTCTATGAACCGTAACAGGTGAGGTGATAAATGAACCGGTTTAACGAATGTTCTATGAACTGTAACAGGTGAGGTGATAACTGAACCGGTTTAACGAGTGTTCTATGAACTGTAACAGGTGAGGTGATCATTGAACCGGTTTAACGAGTGTTCTATGAACTGTAACAGGTGAGGTGATAACTGAACCGGTTTAACGAATGTTCTATGAACCGTAACAGGTGAGGTGATAAATGAACCGGTTTAACGAATGTTCTATGAACTGTAACAGGTGAAGTGATAACTGAACCGGTTTAACGAGTGTTCTATGAACTGTAACAGGTGAGGTGATAACTGAACCGGTTTAACGAGTGTTCTATGAACTGTAACAGGTGAGGTGATAACTGAACCGGTTTAACGAGTGTTCTATGAACTGTAACAGGTGAGCTGTTCCCTGAACCGGTTTAACGGGTGTGCTATGAACTGTAACAGGTGAGGTGTTCCCTGAACCGGTTTAACGGGTGTGCTATGAACTGTAACAGGTGAGCTGTTCCCTGAACCGGTTTAACGGGTGTGCTATGAACTGTAACAGGTGAGGTGTTCCCTGAACCGGTTTAACCGGTGTTTTATGAACTGTAACAGGTGAGCTGTTTCGTGATATATTTGAGGTGAAAGGTTATTTAACTTTTTAACACCATAGGGGACCGATTGCAAAAATTTAGTCTTAAGGAAAAACAAAATAATTAATGAAACAAATAATGCTTACCCAAAACATGATGAAAGAGATGAAGTAACTCGTGTCTTCTCGAATTATCTTCTCTTAGTTATGGGTTTGTATCGTTGCTTTCCCCTTGCCAGATTTTCCGCTGTGGCAGACACCATCATCATGCTGAACGCCGCCATCAACTTCGCCATCTACTGCGCCACAGGGAGAAAGTTCCGAGACGTGTTCCGGCAGGTGTTCTGCAGCAGAATCTGTCTTGCACACACTAGTGGTGGTACTACAACACGCAACAGCCGCAGCAGCAGTGACAGGGTGGAGAACAGCAGTAGGAAAATCTCCGCTCAGCCCGGGCATCATGACAGCGTCCACCAGGGATGGAGCACCAGGTTGAGAAGCTTCTTCTGCTGCTCTAGAGGCGGAGCTCCAAGAGGCTCTGGACCGTCAAGGACAAGCAGCACAGTTTTGTCCAGTGTGACATTCCCGGCGGAGACAAACAGGTTTGCACCGCTTCGTGCGGTGCGCAAATCTTTGCGTGATGAAGGACCACGTTGAGAAGCTTCTTCTGCTGGTGCTATAGAGGCGGAGCTCCAAGAGGCTCTGGTGGCGCCAGTAGACGTAGACCGTCAATACCAAGCAGAACGGTTTTGTCCAGTGCGACATTCCCAGCAGAGACGCACAGGTCCGCACCCTTTCACACGCTGTGCAAATCTTAATGCGATGAAAAATCTGGTTGAGAAGCTTCTTCTGCTGCTGCTCTAGAGGCTGAACCTCCAAGAGGCTCTGGTGGCGTTAGTCGACCTAGACCGTCAAGAACAAACAGCAAAGTTTTGTCCAATTTGAGAATTCCCGGCGGAGACACACATGTCTGCACCGCCTAACACGGTGCGCAGATCTTAGCGCGATCTAGACGGATGGCGGTTCGTGACGCCAATTGATTTAAAGTTGGAATTTCTAGTGGGAAAAAACAAAACATTTAATGCAATAATGAGTTCACTTCAAGCTGATATAAAACTGGATCAAAATATCACGGTCGGAAGCAGGATAAAAGGATATGGCTTTAATGTACTAGTCTTGAACAACTAACAGACTTAGTTGTGTGTATTACCTATATCAGCATACATTCATTCCAATATCACGTTTCTATTTTCACTTAGCGCGCAGTTGATCCGAGTAGAGTTGAGAAAACCTGTACGGTAAAACCTCCAATTTTCATTTAGTGGAATTTTCCGATATTGTGAGAATTGAAAGAGTTATGATCAGTCTGCATACAGAAGCAAACTGCGCTTTTCAAGATGAACTCTGACCCCCATCAAGCGACAGACTCCGGAGAGGGAGAGAGAGAGAGAGAGAGAGAGAGAGAGAGAGAGAGAGAAAAGAGAGGGTGGGGAAAGGAAGAGAGACAGGTATAGGTCGAGAAAAAGAACAATAAAGAGGGTGTGATGAGGGATGTAAATCAGCAACGATAGTTGCAGACATCATCATGATCATCATCATCATCATCACCATCATCATCATCATCATCATCATCATCATCATCATCATCATCCTTATCATCATCATCCTCATCATCATCACCATCATCATTATCATCATCATCATAATTATCATCATCATTTTCATCATCATTATCATGATCATGATCATTATCGTTATCATCATCATCATCATTATCATTATCATTATCATTATCATCATTATCATTATCATTATCATCATCATCACCATCATTACCATCATCATCATCCTCATTATCATGATCATCGTCAACATCATCAACATCATCATCATCATCATCAACATCATCAACATCATCATCACAATCATGAATGTATCCTGATCCCAATTCGAGAAATTTGATCTATGTTTCCTATTAATTATCACCACTTGTTTCTATCATTTGTTCTTTAGATGTC
Organism: Elysia crispata; assembly: GCA_033675545.1. Lineage (NCBI taxonomy): Eukaryota > Metazoa > Mollusca > Gastropoda > Plakobranchidae > Elysia > Elysia crispata. The sequence continues at coordinate 21,171 of JAWDGP010005715.1, forward strand.
TGATTGGTCGTCAATTTTCAATATTTATCAGCATCGAGAAAGTGAAATTATATGGAAATGTAATTTTTTAAACTGATCACTTTCCATCGATGAAAACTTGATACCGCGAAAAAGAAAAAATTTACAAAACAGGAAAGAGCAGTTTTCATTTTATATTTAATGTCAATAAATATTTCTTATTTAATATATATAATTTGTTGTTGATAGTTTTCGTATCTTTTTTTCTAATACATTTGTTTTTCAGATCCATTTTATATAAGTTTAAAATGAAGAGTCTACAAAATATCTTACAAGTGGCTGATTTAAAACTTCTTCTTTCTTTCTTTCTTTTTTTTTCTTTGGCGAATACACAAAATGTATAGTGGCTTTTTGGCTGAGAATCAAAGATAAAACAATTGTTTTTCAATCACCAGATTTTATCGTCGTATGAAATTTTCAAAAAAGAAAAAAAAAAAAGAACGGTGAAATAAAATCAAACATTTAAGCATTCAGTAGAAAGGAAAGGAGGAAATAGTGTCCACACAAACCAACACAAGCCGAGCACTACAAAGCTAGTTGTTATGTACATGACGTATTTCCATATAGAAAAATGAACAAAGAGAGATGACAGGTCTCGGAAGGGGAGATCAGCAGTGATAGGTCATTTGTCAACCGGATATGTTGATGGATTCCCCCTTGGAAAGTGGATAGTCTAGCTGTGTCCCCCTTCTTTCTCTCTCTCTCTCTCTCTCTCTCTCTCTCTCTCTCTCTCTCTCTCTCTCTCTCTCTCTCTCTCTCTCTCTCTCTCTCTCTCTCTCTCTCTCTCTCTCTCTCTCTCTCTCTCCCCCTCTCTCTCTTTAACTCTTTCTTGAATCTTCTTATCTCAAATCACAATACACTCTCATTTGTTTATGACTTTCATCATTAGTTTTATACAGTTCTTTTATCCATAATGCAAAAATTTCTCATCAGACAGACGCGCGAGTGTGTAGGCATCATAAAAATCCGTACCAAATCCATCAACTGTTCAAAACCTGAGTTTGATGAATAAATTTGGACAAGGTTAGAAAAGCAAAGCTCTTTACAAATTCTATGTCAAATCAAAGTAGCTGCCTTTGCTTAAGAGCCTCTATTTCTTAAGATCAGGACTGACAAAATAAGAAACTTCATTCATATCATAAGCTGTTTTTGCTTCAATTCTTTTCTTTTCTTTCCTCGTGAAAATTATTGTTGTCAACTAATATAAACATTATTTGCGCACACCATAGCGAGTTTTCTTCGTAGACATAAGCGGCTAATGTAAACTACAAAAATCATAAAAAAAAAGCTTCCAGTCAGTTTTATTTAATGTGCTTTTTCGATTGTGGAAAATATGAAATGGTGCGAGTTTCAAGTCGGTCTTAAGAAGTTATCACAGTTAGGATGACCTTAAGATTCAAGAGAGAAGGGGAATTGTGGTTCAATTCATTTGCTAAGAAAATACAAACATCATGTTTTCACATGTTTACAGAACCAACTCTAAAATCGTTGCTGTGAATGATTTCTTTTGAATCTGAAGTAAAACCTTTTGAAATCAGTAAAAGCAATTCCGATATCAAAACAATTAAATAAGTAAAATTTGCTAGGGCTTTTGGGCTCTCGATTTCAGAACGTAGGAAAATCTTTACAGAGAGGAAAAGCATTTTATACGTTTTATTAATCGCTTCTATAAGTGCATGCAACTTATGGTCTAATAATATCTACTGAATAACATTTGAACAATTTAAAGTGTGTATTCCATGTCAGTGTTTTAAAACTACTTTACAATATTAACAATCGACAAACTGACGTGGTAGACACTTTTTGAGTTCTATATTTGTTCTTAAGGTGCTAGCTGGCCTTTATCGTAACTAAATCTCCTTTTATGTATTTTAAGGTTAAAAATAAGGATGAAATATGTTTTCTGTATCTCAAATAAAGAGAAAAAATTCATTTTTTTATGTTTTCTTTTGTTTTATGTTTGCATTTCTTCTTTTAAAATTTAAAACATTTCCAATCCGAAATATTTACAATCCTAAATACTTTCATCTAAAATACAAACAAATCTTTAAAAATAAACATAATTCAGTCATGAAAAAACCCCCTCTCCAAAATCATGATGAAATAATGTTCAAACAATATCCTTATTTTTCAATACAAAAACACAAACATTACCTAGACCCTCTGCACTACTCTTTATTTTTAATGGCAAGGCCATAATTCTAATTTTACATGAGGAGACCTAACTTTCTAAACACGCTGTTTTCTCTGAAAATCTTTTCTGTT
>JAWDGP010005717.1:0-10638 GCA_033675545.1 Elysia crispata
ACTGTTGCATTACATTCGCCTACCATTAATTGGCTGGACTTAAGAGAAGGCTCATATCTGTCAAGCAGAGACAATACTAGATGGCCTAAAATATCAAATTTTTATGCTATATACATATATTAGTCATTTAGGCTTTCAGTTCATTGATTTATTTTAAAAATTTTTTTTGTGAAAAAGAAAAACAATAGTTGTAGTGTGGACCCTGCTGTCACTCCTCAAGTTTGCCAGCGCTTGATATATGTGTTCATTTTCAAGTTAAATCTAAATAAGTTATTATTCTTCCATAAGTGGCTGGGATTTGAGGTGATAATTGTGATCTCTGAATATTTTTTGTATTAAATGTAAATAATTTTTTTTTTCCTTTCATGTTGTTGCCGTATTAATTGCTTTAATCAACTTCAAATTTAAAGACTGCCGTTTATTTTAAGAATGGCTATAGAGTAGATGGCTTTCCATGAAATATTTATTTTTTTTCACATCTGTGTTCAGCAAGAATAATAGCAGTACTAAGTTATTTTAATATCTTTTGAAAGTATCTTTTGATAAAAGTTGTTCAAGACCTGATATGTCAATGTTGGTCTTTATGTGAAACACATTTGAGGAATGTAGGTGATTCTAGACTTAAATAATTACAGTGGAGATTGCTGTGAATGTGAACAGTGGTGTTGTGAACTTCATTAATTAAGCTTAAAACATGATATTGCTCTGAAGTGACACATGCAAACATGAAGAATACAACGTTCCTTTCCCTTTAAAGGAAAGAGAAATTTTTATTTTAAATGGCTGGTTGTGTTGATGCATGATTCGAAAAGCTTAGATCCTTCACACGGTGAGGTAGACTCGACAGACCAACAACAAAAAACTTCCTTTTATATTATTTTATTGAAAAAATTTTATTGGGATTCTAATTTATTTCTTTTTCTTGTCCTTGTTTTTTTCCATCCACTGGATTCTCATAGGGAGGTTGTTTTAATCCCACTTTGCACTCCATTTCTGGATGTTTATCAAGCAAATGGTTTTCAGATTGGTGTAAGTATACTGTGCATTATGATGTGTCTGTTTTAGAGTTAGTTCCCAAACTAACCGTCTGTATTTGTGCACCAGCTCTATTAATTTTAGTGTTGCTTCTCCAAAGTCTGGGAAGATGTTAATCAGTAATTTTTTAAGTATGTCCCATTCTGCAATGATTTACATTTCTTTGATCTTCTTCTGTAATTCTACCCTCGCGCCTCTCCATACTATGCACAGTCCATACATGTGTGCTTCTGTTTGTTGTACGTTGCAGAATGCACACTTCATCACGTATGGTATTGGGGTTATGTTGTATAGTAGTCTATATGTTATCTCTTTTGTTCTGTTTGTTATACCGTGCCTATGTAGATTCCTAAATGCCTCCTCTACTTCTACTATCTTGTATCTATACATTAGCTTCATCTTTTCATAGAGTGGCTTCTCTGGCTTGGTTTTTATCTCTTGGTATGGTTTCGCTACTCCTATCTGTTCTGGGTGTTCTCTAATTGTCTTCCTCAGATCTTGATGGAAGGAGTTGTTTATTCTCTTAAAACAATGAGGTTTCCAGTTATTTAGTGGAATGAATCTAACTAGATCTAATCCTAAAAATACTCCACTAGTGGGAACTTATCTAGATTGTCTATTGCTTCTGTTATGTGTTTTATCCTGGAATTGCTCTTGCTTTGACTTCTAATCCCTATTGCTTGTTATTTCTCCATTCTTCCTTTTTGATTTCCTTTTGACTTATCCTTATGTATTGTTTTGTTCCCTGGCGAGAAATTGTTTACAGTTAGGATGACTTCTTGTTCCGTATCCACCTTTTACATCTGATTGCTGCTCCTCTATACTTTTCCTCTTCTGGTCGGTACCTGTGGCACATACTCTTGCTTTCCTTTTCTAACTCTGGTGTTTCCAGTAGGGTTAGTATCGGTTTATTTTCTCTCTTCTTCTTACCTGCTTTATGGCCAACTCTTGGCATACTCTAATTATCAAATGCTTTGGTTGTGGTTGTCCATATTTCTACTACTCGCTCAGGGCATTTTTTTATTTCCTCTTTTGCTTACCTTTAGTATTAAGTGATGGTTTTGCTCTGTTCTTATCTTGCCCGATGTTGCGTATTGCTTGTTTGGCAATGTTACGCTGCTTTCCTCTTGCTTTCCATATTGATCCTACCTACTTCTAGCACTAATTGTGGTGATGGAGCTATCTTTCGTTGTGAGCATTATTGGATCATCTGCAAAGGCTTTGTAAGTCCATGGGATGTTAAATCTATCTAGATTCCGCAGCGTGTGTGTCCTGTTATCCCGTAGCCTGAAAGTATGGTGCTGTTCTGACTTGTCCAATGAGGTGGTTTGCAGATTGAAACACTGACTGTTTCAAGTAGGAGCGAGCTGTCTAATAGAGTTCTGGTTAATCCACGTTGAATTCCTCTTAAATCTTGATTGCCTCATTACCTTGTGCACTAATTTATAATGTATGTTTTTAACAAATTCTCTTTCCTCCTGTCTGTTGCATGGAGCGTAAGTATGTAGGTACCACAAGTGATCGCCCCTCGCGGGTAGAAAAACTTAGGCCTCAAGAGAATCTGACAATTATATCGTTTTTATTATAAACGTATCTCTGTAACTACTAAACATATTTGAATGAAATGAAATATAATACACTATTAAATTCAATGTTATGTAGGTGTTATCTTTATTTTGTATGCCCTTTTCGCTATCAACAAACGTGATATAAAAGACAACATCGCGGCCTGTTGAGCGCGTGTGTACCGGCATTTTTGCAATACTGGTTGAATCCTACTTGTTCATATTTTGACCTCTCTTATTTTACCAAGTCTGATATTTATAAAACTGATATCATTGGAAAGCTAGGGCAAGAACTCTAGTCTTTTTGATACAAGGCACGCCATTGTAACATGCATGACGAAAGTGGCATGTTTGAGTGAAGACGAAAACTTCATCTCTTTTGCAACATTGCTTCTTTCTATTGATTGATCCACAACTGGTATTCAGTACGGGGACCAGCTGATCTCAGACGAAAGCTAAATATTTGTAGAATTCGTTGGTGATTTCCATTTATTTAGTTCTTTAATTGCTGTGGCTATTTCATTTACTGTGAAGGGATTTTCCGACTTTTCTTTTTCTTCTTCCTCTATAGTAAATCTAACATACTGAAGGTATTCATCTTGTTTCTCCTCTGATCCTAGCCTTCAAACTCTAGTGTATAGTTTTTTTGTAGACAATTCATCAATTCTCTCTTTATTTCATCTTATCGGTTTGTTATTTCTCCGTTCTTCTTTTGATTTCCTTTATGTTCCTATCTTTATGTACGTTTTGCTCCCTGGTGAGAAATTGTTTGGTTAGGATGACTTCTTGTTCTGTATCCACCTTACATGACCTGAAGGTTTTGCTAGGCTCAACTGTGCCAATTCAAATTCCTCTTCTATGTCACGTCAACGGTCTTTTTGCAACATAACTAATGCTAGTCCTTTTCTAACTCTGGTGTTTGAACAGTATTGGAGATTCAGGTATCTGCTTCGTTCTGTCTCTCTTCTTCTTACTTTCTTTTATGGGCAACTCTGGCATACTCTAATTATCAAATGCTTGGTGGTTGTCCATATTTCTACTACTCGCTCAGGGCATTTCTGTATTTCCTCTTTGCTTAAATATAGTAAAATTCTTTGATGGCTTCTCTAGATCTTTTCTACGTTCCAGTTGCTAGGTATTGTTAGCAGATATAGAAATAAATCTAGTACATGCTTTCCTCGTGAGTTCAGATCCCTTAAATAATTAGCTCTATGTTTCTTACTACATGTATTACTGTTTGTTTTCAACTAAACTTTCATTTGTACATCGAATAATACCATTTTGCTATAGAAAATGGCAATTTCCAGTCTTAGCAGCTGATCTTGCTCCGTCCCTCTTTCTCCTCTACAGAAGATGAAGTCTTTGCTGTCTTTCTGACGATTTCCTAAAGCAGGGAAAAGGTTGTACAGACGCCCAGATCTACCTCAACCGTATTGGACTAACATATGATCGTTTTCGACGAGTTATTTCTTGTTTAGCAAGTCGTCCTTACTCTTAATCCTAGCTATGGTACACCTTCCTTCGCTTTCCTGGTTGGTGTCCGTTATCTTTTGCCTCTTCTGTTTTGTAATATACATCTGCAAACTGGGCGGCACCCACAAAAGCCGCACTCGTGTTGCTTCTTCGCTCTTCCTTAGAGAATCTGAACGCCAGCTACCTGGCGTCTTTCTCCCTCTTTGTTGTCTACCTTACTGTACCATTACCTGGTGTGGGTGGTTACGCGTAGTGAAATACAAAGAAGCCCGGTCACCTGGTTCGCTGTCCTCCGCGTGGGTGTCTAACAAAGGACCATCCACCTGGCGTGGGTGTTTACACGTGGGGTTGGAGGAGACAAAGAAGGCCCGTCGCCTGGTCACTCGTCCTCCACGTGGATTTAACCCGTCGAGTTGTACCCGACTTCGATTGCTTATTTCATTAGTTGATTAATTTTATTTTTACATCGGTGGGTCCTAATTAATCTAAACTCTACTAATAAAGCTTGGATAAGGAACTCTCTAGATCTATGTTCCTTAGTTGCTTTATCTATCATTCAATTACATTGGTGGTGGCCTGGGAGATAACAAAATTTTTTTCGTTACATCTAACTCTATCTGTGTACTAATCTAAGTTCTCACTTTGATTATTACATTAGTGGTGGCGTGGTAAAGAACAAAATTACTTCGTTACATCTAACTCTCTCTGTTTATTAGTCTAAGTTCTCACTTAGACTGTTTTAGTTGTCTACCGAGGTAGTGGCGGGAGGGAAACAGAAAACCAGCTACCTGGTATCTGCCTCCCGCCGCCTAATTCTTATTTAATTTATTAATTTACATTAATTGTAAGTGTACAAATTTCGATTACTTACATGAATTTGAAACAATTCCAACTCACGTATAGATGTAGTGGGTGGTCAGCGCAGGTGATCCCAAGTGATGAAGTTACCCTAACATAACACTCCTATCACTCTTTTTAGAAAACCTACTCTAAATCTAGATCTAGATTTAGTGGGCTCCTGTGTGGGCCTGTGCTAAACTACTCTAATACATTAACCGTGGGTTGACTGTTGCTTAGTCCGGGCCATGATATTTATATATATGAGCATGCAGCGTTCACGTTGACGACCCCACGGTTGGTGAGTTGTATTAGTGTGCTACTCTGATTCTGTTTCTACTGCCCTCTGCTCCAATGAGTCACGAGGGAGGCACTCCACACATTACCAGCCCAGAGTGGGTAGACCATGCCACCTTCCCTACGTACTTGTCTCCGCCCTATGTTGGCTTGTTAGTGTTGTTAAGTTATTCCTATCGGCTACTCTGAGGCCGTGGAGGGTTATGTGGGGTGGGTCAGTGGGTCTAAGAGGGTTAGGTGTTAGTTTCTAATGCTATTCTGTTGGAGATCTTGGGTCATAAAAATAACGGGTCGTCTATCTCTACCTGTTACTTATCGTGGGGCAAGGGGGGAGAGAACATAAAACAATATATATACTTTTTTTTTTTTTTTGGGGGGGGGGTATACGTAAATTAGTAACAAAGTAAAAATAAAAGGAATTAATTATCATCTTTCTTCTTTAGAACTCTTTGTTTTCTGTGGAGTAAAATGCAGGTTAGAGGTTAAGTAGGGGGGAGGGGTTGGTTTTTGGTCCTCTGTTCCTGCTCGTACTCCTGTGGAAAGAAAAGAGTGACGTGTTATCCTGGATCTTGATCATTCCGGTATTATTAACTCTATGCCTGGGATAATTAAATCAGTGATAATCTTTCAATAAAACAAAAAATAATCGAAAACATAGAAGGACAACGTAGTTACGACAGGGTGAAAATGAAATGACTTATAACTCTTGCACTCTCTCTTCTCCCGGTTGGTAGTATTTATTTTATTGATATTGGGCTACAAAGTGTTGACTTATTCGTTACATTACAAACAATCACGGCGACTCGCGCCAAAGATTAATTCGCACTCATTCTTTTCCGAAGATTGGAAGCACTTTATTGTTTATTTCAGCGTTGGTTACACCTCTATTTAACAATTGTCTAGTCTTAACCATTTAATCAGAATAAACAAGCAAAAACTTTCTTTCCTCGAATACCATCTTTTTATTGGGTGACTTAATTACAACAAAACCTTTCTTTCGTAGTATTTTTAATACCTTCATTGTGCTATTCATTTATTTGTATTTCTTTTAATTTCTTGTCCTTGGTTGTTTACATCCACCGGATCATTGGAGGGAGGCTGGCTCTAATCCCACTTTTCGATCCATTTCTGGATGTTTATCGAGCAGATGGTTTTCAGATTTGTATACGTGTATTGTGCATTATGGTGCATCTGTTTTAGAGCTAGTTCCCAAGCTAACCGTCTGTACTTGTGCACCAATTCTATTACTTTGGGTGTTGCTTTTCCAAAGTTTGGGAACATGTTTATCAATAAGATTTTTAGTATATCCCATTCTGCAATGATTTACATTCCCTTCATCTTCCTTTGTAATTCTATCCTCGCGCCGCTCCATACTATGCACAACCCATACATGTGTTCTTCTGTCTGATGTTCCTTACAGAATGCGCAATTTTTCGTACCTGGTGGAATCGGGGTTAGATTGTAGAGCAGCCTATAGGTGATCTCTTTTGTTCTATTTGTTAGACCGTGCATATGTAGATTCCTAAATGCCTCCTCTACTTCTACTATCTTGTATATATACATTAATTTCATCCTTTCGTAGAGTGGCTTGTCTGGCCTGGGTCTTATCGCTTGGTACGGTTTCATGTCTCCTATCTGGTCTGGATGTTGTTTAATTGCCTTCCTTATATCTTGGTGGGAAGGGCTGTTGATTTTCGTAAAGCAATGAGGTTTCCCATTGTTTAGTGGAGTGAATCTAACTATATCTAATCCTAAAAAGTACTCCACTTGTGGCAACCTATCTAGATTATCTATCGCTTCTGTTATGTGTTTTATCCTCATTGCTTTTGTTTTGACTTCTAAGTCCTGTAACTTTAGTCCTCCCTCCTCATAATCCATAGTTAGTTCCCTTTGGCTTATGCGTCTTAATGTCTTTTTGTTGAGGAAGGGCCAGATTATCTTCCCTAAATTCTGTGAAAAATTCTGTCGGAGGTCTGAATATGTTTAGCTCGTAGAGTGCTTGTGGCACTATCTTGCTATTCACTATTCTCAATCTTCCAAAGATAGTTGTTGGTTTGTTCTCATAGGCTTTTACTTGCTTCTGACATTTCACTAGTATGTCGTCCCACGATTTTATTGTGGTTTGCTCCTCTTTGTTCGTGAAGTGAAGCCCGTATATCTTTATCTCTTTTACTACTTTTATATTAAGTGGACAGGTTTGCCTGTTGTTGTCCGGCCCGATATTCATAATGCTTGTTTTGGCAATGTTGATCTTGTTGCCGCTCGCCTCTCCATATTCCTCAAATTTTTTAATAATTGTGGTAATGGAGTTGTCTTTCTTTCTAAGCATTATCGTGTCATCTGCAAAGGCTTTGCTTTTCTATTCTCCTCCTCCCGGTATTTTAATTCCTTCTATTTCCTTATCTTGCCTGATGTTTTCTAACAGAGGTTCTAACATTAGTATATACAGCAAAGGTGACATGCTGCATCCCTGCCTAACTGATCTGGTTAGAGTGAACTCGTCACTTAATTCCTGGTTTACTATGACTTTCCTACAGGGTTTATCGTATAGGATTCGAATCCAATCCCTGACATACTTGCTAATGTTGCTCGCTTCTAGGATTTTGTGGAGAAATGAGTGTGATACTCTGTCAAATGCTTTCTCCTGATCTAAACTTAAAATCCTAGCTGGTGTTCCTTTAACTCTGCAGTTTGTTATTATTTCTCTAATGTTGTGTAGGTGGTTTTGTATTTTGCGCCCCTTCACTGCGCACTGCTGATCCTCATGCACCAGCTTGTGCATCACTGGTTGCATCCTGCTTGTTAGTATTTTGCTTATTATTTTATAGTATGCATTTAACAATGAGACTGGCCTATACTTGCTTACTTCCGTCCTATTTGCTAGATCTTTAGGAAGTAGCGTTATGTACGACAACTTTATCTCTTTTGGAAGATTCCCTTTCTTCTGCTTGGTCCACAACTTTTTTCAGTATGGGGACCAGCTGTCCCTGGAATGTTTTGTAGAATTCGTTGGTTAATCCGTCTGGTCCTGGTGATTTCCCTTTATTTAGTTCTTTAATTGCTGTGGCTATTTCATTTACTGTGAAGGGATTTTCCATATTTTCTTTTTCTTCTTCCTCTATCTTTCTAACATACTGAAGGTATTCATCTTGTTCCTCCTCTGATCCTAGCCCTTCCTCTGTGTATAGTTTTTTTTGTAGAATTCCTAAAATTCTCTCTTTATTTCATCCCTATTGTTTGTTATTTCTCCGTTCTTCTTTTTGATTTCCTTTATGTTCCTATCTTTGTTGCCTGACGAGAGAGTGCTTGGTTAGGATGTCTTCTTGTTCCATGTCCACCTTACATCTGATTGCTGCTCCTCTATACTTTTCCTCTTCTATGTCGTCCAGTTCTTTTTTGGTTACACATCGAAGGCATCCATTGCAACAAGGTGTATTCAAAAGGGGAACAAGAACAAATGAAAGTCCATTAAAAACAGACTGTGTACTATGTACCACGAGCATGTAATGGCAAGTATCAACTATTCGCAACACGCGCATATGGCTATTACCTAACGTGATATTACCCAGATGGCTATTACCTAGCCATCTGGATAATATCACGTAAGACATATTGTACTGTCCGTGTCCCCACACCACACAATCCTAACAAAGACAGGAAGAATAACACCTGGTCACAGACACCTGGTCAAACATGGTTAGGGCTACACACAGGTGAGATCATTACACAAAAACAATTGAGCAGAGAAAAGCAGGGCAGATTCCACGAAGACGTCATCAAAGGCATGAGTAGAAAAAAAAAGGACGACCTCTGGAGTGTTTCCACTGTATACAAAAGGGCCAGTGCACATTGCAGGAAAATGAAGGTGACCAGAAGGTTAGAGCAAAAGAATGAATAAGACAAAGACGACCTGCATCGGAGAAATCAAAGAAAACGCCGTAAACAGAGGCATACTACTTAGTAGACAAAGAGATATCGAACAAGACAAAGATGTAAACAGATAACAAAGGAAGCAGGAGATGGAGAGAGAGAGAGAGATAGAGAGAGACAGAGAGATAGAGAGAGAGAGAGAGAGAGAGAGAGAGAGAGAGAGAGAGAGAGAGAGAGAGAGAGAGAGAGAGAGAGAGAGAGAGAGAGAGAGAGAGAGAGAGAGAGAGAGAGAGAGAGAAAACGAACATCAGAATAGAAAACATAAAAGAAGAAAATAAAAAGAAAGTTCAATCAGGGGAGGCCACAGACAAGACAAAAGAAGAGAGGAAGACAGTAAAGGAGATGAATTAATACACATGAGGAGGGAGGGAGAGAGAGAGAGGACCACAAGGCAGATTCTAAAAAAGCAAAAAGGAAGCACAAAATAAATGTAACACCTATAAAAGACAAAACACCAACAAGAGAAAGAGGGGGAGAAGCACAAGTACTCATAGAAACGAAAGATAGAGAAAAAAAAAGGAAATAGCGCCCACCACACCCGGTAGATAAATCGTTTGTACTTGATGGCCAAACATTGCAAAACCACGGCCAACCACCCACAAAAATAAACAAAAGCAAAAGAAAACAAAACAAAATAAAAAAGAGTAAAGAACAGAAGGGCCGCAAAAAAGGGATAAACAAAATAAAGAATAAGGTTTCAGAGGATGTGCACTTGTAGGCCTATGGATGTTCCTACGGTGTAGAGGATCTTTGAATAATCCTCGTCCAAATCAACGTCACACACACAAAAATAAACATGCTAACAACAAGTTATAACTAAAAAAAAAACCCGATAAATTATATAATCAACATAAAAAACTGTATATCATTACATTGTGCTTTATTTCATCAGTGCAAGGAGATAGTGTGTGATTGTTTAAAAAATCATATTACAGAAAATAGCACATAACTTCATACAACCTGGATATTTGGGGTCAGAATCACTTTCAAGACTGATATTAAGCCAAGATTGAACTTTTATGTTCACTTCTATTGCGTTCCCCACTCTGAGTTTTATCCACAAAATAATTTGAAACCAATTCATGTCCACTCACTCACTCACACACACACTCCCTCACTCTCACTCTTCGTTTTCCTATCTTCATCATTCATTTTATGTCACTTTTGACTAAATACATCTCCCAGCAATATAAACTAGAATGATTCAAAGTTCAATGTAGACCAAAAGTAATTACCTCATCGTGGAATACATTACTTTTTCGGGCAAAAAAGACTTGTTAGGTTTCTATCTATCTTCACCGAGCCGATCGTTATTTAATCTTTTTAAACGGCTTCTTGTCTTTAAGAACTTGTTGAATCATTGCGATGCTTACTTTTCTTACGTGGAACTGGAAGTATCACTTCGCTGCGCTTTTGCACTGTCAAAGACAACAATATCTAAATTATAACAAGGAAACTTTCATTTCTTTTCTCCGCTATCTTCTCCTAAAGCCACTTAACA
>JAWDGP010005718.1:0-82500 GCA_033675545.1 Elysia crispata
AATTGAACCTTTTCTCCCCCCCCCCCCCCCACCCCCCCACCCCCCCCACCCCCACCCCCAAACCTTTCTCTGACCAATGCTTGTTGTCTACATTACCCCAAATCCCGCTGCAATCTATTCGCTCTGAACAACCCATAGAGCTCTAATGCTGTTTGAAACTGAAGCCAAAGCATACAGAGACACGAAAAGAGTTGAAGCTGCAAATCTATCGTTAATAACTTATAACTGCCGAGAATTTTTTGAAATGCATCGTTTACTATAAGCTATGAAGAAGAAAGATGAAACAGTCGGAAGAAAAAAAAAGGAAAAACTCACCCCTAATCAACAACACGAGATTCCCGCTCCCTCTAGAGACCAGTTTTCTTATGCTTTGTGACCAGAATTATCTCTTGGTATAACGAGACTCAAAAAGTGACGAACGAACTTGGAAGGCTTCAAGTGTTAGCATCTACCATACTTCATATCTCTTCGTGAAACTCTTAATGAGAAAGTCTCCGACCATTCAGCAGTTCACTATCTTGTCATTAGTTCCCTACCAGAAGCTACCATCTCCACTAGGCTAACATTCTACACGGTCTTATTAGCGACGTGATGTCTCCAACAGGTTGGGGGTGTTAGGACCTCAGCTATTTCAGGCACACAAGGCAAACTGGAAGGCCCCGGGGCCTAAGATATTCTTGGAAAGGGACTCAGTCTGTCAACAAAGCCAGGGCAAATAGTCCGGACTGCTGAAACGGGAAGGCTGGCCAGTGTTTGTGGACCTTACTTTAACTGCTCCCAAAATACGATAAAATGTGTGAGGATGGTCTTAAATTGGAAATAACTGCAGTCAACGAAGAGCCAAAGGGAAGGAAAGACTCTGTTATATTGGGAAATTTGGCACGTGAAAATCGAGAACAAAAGACAGAATTAGCTCGTCGTTGTTAAACTCTGCAAGTTTGTAGTTTTAAACATTTTATCGCATATTTTTTTTTCTTTTATTTAACCGAATAAGCAACTAGTAAAGCATACTATTCATACGGTTTATACTCTATTTTAACAGTTTGCAGGCATCAAGAAAGTTTTTGCAGTGTTTGAAAGATTAAAAAATCTAGATGTAAGTTTTACAGGATGTGAGAAATTACCGAAACTACTAATACGTTGATCTCTTATTTTACTGGGTCTGTTTATCTTCAAAAGTCTAAAAAAATATTTACCTGCCCTTTTTCCTCGTCAAATTGAATGGTTTCCTATCATGCAATGTATTATTTTTACTCTACGCTTCGTCTCGCCCTTTCATCTCTCCTTTTCCCTTTCCCTTTCTCTTTCTCTTTCTCTCTCTCTCTCTCTCTCTCTCTCTCTCTCTCTCTCTCTCTCTCTCTCTCTCTCTCTCTCTCTCTCTCTCTCTCTCTCTCTCTCTCTCTCTCCCCCTTTATATCTGTCACTGTTTTTACGATATCACCTTCGCCCACATCTCTCATTCTATCTATCTCTTTCTCTCTATCTCCCTCTCTCTCATACACTCACTCTCTGTCTCTCATTCTGTTTCTGTTCCCCTCTCTATCTATCTCGTCATATCAGTAGAGTGTTTGTGTGCATGTCGATCAGTAAAGCCTAATGTAATGGAACAAACCATTTTACTGGCATTGACAGCGCCGCATCGTTACCACCATTCTGACAAGATCAGAATCCCATTGCTTCGATTTGCCCGAATCTGATGGACTTGCTAACACGAGACTGGGCCACAGCTTCTCATAGGTCAACACGAGAACGCGTACCCCACACGAGCTTCACATCAAGGACAGAACCCGTTATTTCCCCTCTCTCCTCTCTTCTCCTGTTCCCGTGCCTCAGATTTTCCTCACAAGGAAGTTTTTTCATTCCAATTTTCAACGAAGTCTTGTTATCTCCACTAAAAAGATGGACTTTCGTACTTTTTAAAAGCGATGCACTATTCCTATTATCAGTCCTATCAGACACAAGACTGTCCATTTCGTTATTTCTCGTATGACGTATCTTTAATCGCGTTTTAATGCATTTGGGCTGAAGCTCGGTGTTCTTGCAGTAAAACAGTTCCATTTATCGGCACAAACAGCCTTAACGAGAAAAACGTTAGATTATGGACTTTGTGCTACAATACAAGCACTGCTGAGAGTCAAATATTATTCTTTCTCTTCTGTAAATGTGCAGAGAAGAAGAAAACAATTGGGAAATTCAGCTTATCGCCAATGCATTCATCTTGCAAAATATGAATCATTAATTTGTTCTTCCTGGGAAATAGGTTGGGATTATTTCACGAATTAGAGCCATACTGAGGGGTGGAAGTGGAGGGAGGGAGGAGGAGGTAGGTTGGGGGGAAATGAGTTCGTTTCCTGACTGCCGATTGCTTTATCGAAGAGGCACCTTATGGACGACGAGATAAACAATTATAATATACTCTACTGTATGCTTGATTATTATCTGTGATGAATCATAAGTTTTTCTTGGGACGATATCTGCAACTGGAGTGGATGATAACTTATGTTATTAATTAAATATTTATCGAATATTAGACCGCACGTACATTATAACAAAATATTGACTAAAGGGTTGTAAACTCTATCTATATCCAGCATAGTGGTGAAGTGTGTTTTAAAAAAAGAAAATGAATATTGGATGAAAGACTTCGTATTAAAACCCCTTTGATGGGCTAGTCAAAGTAAGCATTTTGGTGATCAACCTGTGATAACAATGTGATAGTTTTCTTCATTAAGAATCTTATAATGGTGACGATGATGATGATGGTGGTGGTGGTGGTGGTGGTGGTGCTGTTGGTCAGGATGATGATGATGATGATGAATATGATGTTGATGAGGATAAGGACGACGAGGACGACGATGATGGTGATTAAGATGATGATGACGATGGTGAGGAAGATCGTGATTATGATAATGGTGACGGTCATGATGATAACGATAAATCCTTTCATTTACTATCACTGGCTATCTTTCTCTCTCCACAATATCGCTATACTCCACGGAATCGATTTCACCCTGCCCAAGCCGTGTCTCCCCTTTAACCAATGATCGAACTTCGTTAGACTGTGGTTTCCCTGGACCCTCCCCGCTTGCTCGACTCGCACAGTCACATTAAGTGAACGGACCATCTTCAACTGACCCGCGTAAAATCTTTAGGTCTCCATAACAGGCCAGATTTCTCCCGCTTTCATAAAGATCTAAGGCAAACAGTTTGGAAACCTTAGTCTTAAGAACATTGTTTACATTTTCTACACATATAATGTATTCGAATGCTCTGGAGAGAAAGTATTACGGGATTTCTGACAAATATTGTATTGTACATAAACACACATGAAAAAAATCAGCATTGTATACTGTCACACAGAGATTTTAAGTTATTCCCTAAAGAGTAAATAGCACTTGCTGGTAGCATCATCAAACATTTTTTTTTTTAACTCCAAAATCTAATGTCACCTTACAATGTAAAGTTTTCCTTTTCCAGTATCTCATTGCTCTGCTTGCAATCTCTTTCTTACAGCTGCTATTTCTTCTCTTTTTTTTTTTAGTTCATTTAAAATAATTTTCACTCTGTTTTTCCTTTTCTCCTTTGTCCTTTCTATCCTCCTCTCTCTCTCTCTCTCTCTCTCTCTCTCTCTCTCTCTCTCTCTCTCTCTCTCTCTCTCTCTCTCTCTCTCTCTCTCTCTCTCTCGCTCTCTCTCTCTTTCCCTCTCCCTCTCTACCTCTCTCTCCCTCTCTACCTCTCTGTCTTATTTTCCCGCCTCCTCTTATTCCATTTCTAAATCTATCTGCTTTTCTCCCTTTTCTGTCTTTTCTCTCTCTTCAACTTCATTTTTTCTCTCTTTCTCTACCTTATTTTCTATTTCGTAATCATCTCCCTTTTCTTAGCTATTATTCTTTGTCTGCCATCTATTAGTCCATCGAGTCCTCTGGTTTTCTTTTAAACAATCCATCTCTCCGCCAATCATTCTATCTCTTTTTCCTTGTCTGCCTCCCGTAATTCCACCAATTTTCTTTGTACGAGTTTCGTTTCTATTTCCAATGTCTTTGTTTCTACAGTAGAACAATTTGATGAAACGCTTCTCGAGTTAGTATTTAGAAGTAAACTAAAATACCTGCTCTCGCACTCTACAAACAAATAGCGTTGACCCTAATAATGTTTATTTGTAAGAAGAAAGAAAAGAATGAGCCAGAGTAAAAAGCTTTCTAGTTTTCCATGGGTGGTTGGAAAAAATGTTACTAGATTTTCTGAAAATGGAAGGCTATTATCCTTTGAATGGTAGGAAGTTCACTAGAGTTTTCCAAGGTTCCATGGATGCTTGGTTTAGATAGCAGAATACTTTTTGGTGGATCATACAAAGACGGAAACAAGGGGAATTAGGAATTATTTTTGCGTGAGTTGGTGTCTTTTTTATCCAAAAAAAATTCGATTTCGTATCCCTTTGATAGAATAAAGTTGTAGGACTTTCATACTGCTCTCCCATACCACAACACTACAAACTGTGTCCTTGTTTGCAGAAAAGAAGCAATAGGAAATAGCCTGTGTTTTTGCTAAGTAAGTAAAAAAAATAGAAATGGTGAGCGATTCAAATTTTGAAATAAAAAAAAATAAGAAAACTGAGTGGGGTGATGGGAGGAGGGGAATTCAAACGGATCAATACGAAAAGTTGTGTATCCGGAAAGGATACTGTGTAAAGCATGTTGTGCCTGAGCATAGCTTTAGAACAGTGAAAAAAATCACTTTTCCTGATTCATCACATTGTCCTAAAGTACTTCACTCCATCCAGACCACTTGAGGACATTTCGATCAATATCCTTTGTGATAAGCTTTCTGGGTGTTACGGCAACCGTAAGTTTTACGGGCGCTTTTTATTCTCCTAAACTCTCTCTTACAGTTTGAGAAATATAATTTTAGTCGGACTGCTTGTCTTGGAGTGTGTCAGATCATAATATCGCCACGATGGAGTAGCTAAATCCGAGAGTCCTACCATCTCAAATTTACATAGACTTCATCCTTCAGTCTTCCTCCAAATGATTTTATGTAGGGGTAGCTTTTCTGCCGATTATAGTGAGAATCTCAGAAACTAGTAATAGTAATTGAAAGGACAGTGGTTGTGACGATGGTGATGAGAAACATGGTATCGATATTGTTAATTATGAGGAAAGCGTCGACGCGAATAAAAGGAATAATAATGATATATAGATGATGATGATGATCATCATCATCATGATCATGATCATGATCATGATCATGGTGATGAAAATGATGGCGACTTTATTGAAGATTAAAAAATGAGAGTAATGATAAATATGCAGATGACCACGAAAAAAAATAAAGATTTGTTTGTAGCTTTCATCGGATGATCATGATGATGATGGTGATGAAAATGATGGCGACTTTATTGAAGATTAAAAAATGAGAGTAATGATAAATATGCAGATGACCACGAAAAAAAATAAGGATTAGTTTGTAGCTTTCATCGTAAAAGTTTAAATCTTAATTATATTCTGCATTAAATCAATGATTTTTTAAAGGCGAAATATGTTTATCTCACGCAGGTGGTGTTGCCATAAGTCTTGGGTGATGGGCTATTCTTAGAAGACGGGTACCTGAGTTTGATGTAAGGTGAAAGAATAAGCGTTGAACATCATAATTGTGTTGAGCTATACATAATTTAATAGGCAAACTTTATAAAGCATGTGGATTAAAAATGGATGAGTCAAAACTGAATTAACACACAGTAAAAGTGTCAAATGGACCGCATGCGCTCAATCTATTATTACAAAGAGACAACTTTGATTTCTTTCCCCGCTATCTCCTCCAAAACCACACAATATACAGTGATGAAGATTGCTGAATTTTGATCTCACAAGATCAGTGTCCCACGTGGAAAAAAAAAAAGTTAAAGAAAAGTTATGGATTTAGGCTAAACGCATTTATGATTGGTCAATATTTTAAAAACAATAACATTGTTATCGTCGCTTTATCTTCCGGAGCGGCGGAATATAAACATTTCTGCTTCTTTTGCACGCATTTCATACTTGTACTCAGTTAATTTTTCATTTAAGATATCGACCAGATCCATTGTTAACAAGGAACTGTAGAAACACTCGAGTTAAGCTATTTTATGAATTTGCTACTCTTAATTTGTCTTGCATAAGTCATAAAAATTGCGTCTAGATCTAAAATGAATATAAGCTTCAGCAATCCAGGATAACCCAATAAATTTTAAAAAATCCTGGGCTTTACAAAAAATTTTTGTAGGTCATCAGCACCACATTATGGTCTCAGCGGAGAGACTAACTGAAGAGAGGGCTGCTGAAAAGATTGCAACCATTTTTGTTTACTTTTTTGCTTGAGATCTCTCCATCTCAAGAATATCTTAATAACAATGTCTCAAGATTCTAATTTTAAAACTGTACTATGAGGGGCTGTGGAGGAGATATAATCCGTTATTGTTGTAAAGTTTGCTTTTCTTCAATGTAGTTATATGTCGCTGGAGGAGATATATCTGTTATCGTGGTAAAATTTGCTTTTCTTATTGTATTAGTCTTCCCCAACTGTCTTTATTGTAAAGTTTGCTTTTCTTCAGTGCAGTGGTACGGCGCTGGAGGATGTATGTCGATTTTTTTTATTATTATTGTGGCGTTAGCATTTTTTCAACATCGTTGTATTTCCCACCTTTTCATTTAAACGGGTGACCATACTTGTTTAAAATAAAAAGCGTATGGAACGAACACAACGAAAGATTTATCACATTTTTTTACCCATTCGAAATCTTATCAAAACATGCGCTAGAGCATGAATTTGCTGTGTAAATATATGACGCATCTATGTCATTGAAATAAGCTGCAGTCTCAGAGATTTTTGGTAAATCATTTGTGTTGAGCGAAAAAAAAAGAGAATTACTAAACATGTATAGCATATAAAAGCAGTAGCAGTTAATCTAAAGAAATGGTAAGGAAATTTTGTTTTTAGTTTTGGGAAGCATAAGTGCTAGCAAGGAGAACATGATTATGAAAGTTAAGGAGCGAGCCAGCCAGAAAGCGAGAGAGAGAGAGAGAGAGAGAGAGAGAGAGAGAGAGAGAGAGAGAGAGAGAGAGAGAGAGAGAGAGAGAGAGAGAGAGAGAGAGAGAGAGAGAGAGAGAAAGAGAGACAGACAGAGACAGAGAGACACACAGAGAGAGAGAGAGAGAGAGAGAGAGAGAGAGAGAGAGAGAGAGAGAGAGAGAGAGGAGGGTGGACGGAACTGAAAAGAGACGAAAAATAAGTATGTCTCGGGCTTCTAATTATAACCTAGTGAACAAAGTATTCAGCGTAGACTTGAAACGGTTGTCCATAGGTTTTCTAAAAGCAAAAAGAGATCAGGGAGTTCATGTTGAAGAGAGTTCGAGACGGAATTTTTCTTTGTTTTTGGAATAATTTTTATTCTGTTCTTTTGACTGTTATGATCGAGACTTCGGTCAAAGGCCAATGAAATGAATATCATAATAAATTCTTCCAGTTTACGAAACTTTGGGCCGTTTTTTTTTCTTAAGATAATGTGATGGTAACTCTAATTTCCGAAAATCTATAGGACATAAACCTTTACGTTACTTTTCATAATGTCCTTTTTTATTTATTCATACTTTTTTTAACACGAATGTAAATTAACATTCAACTCTTTCATCTTAGACAAGAACATTCAAAGTTCTTATGGGGTACGTTCCATGAAGTACATTTAAAAGCAGCTTCCCCTTTCTTCTTTCATCTCCCTTTGAGTCTAGGATATCAGAAAAGACGCTGACTCGGCTAGTCGTTGTTGATACGCACAAAGCCATATGTAGCTGCTACACAAAATTAATACAGAACTCGTTAACAAGATCCATACGTCGAGCAGAATCTAATCAACACAATTCACGTTATAGCGCTAGGTTGGAGAGAAACCTCAATCTGTAATTATTAACGATTGATACAGTGAGGACCAAGCACTGAACCACAGCCCAGTCCAGCGCTCCAAGCATTCAAATGTCCACCCAGATTGACCCCTTGGGCAAGCTTGTCAGGGACCAGAAAGAAATGGCCCTAACTGCTCGCATCGCGCAGTCCGACTTGTCAAGGCCGAGAACGGCATCAGATACGAGATTAAGCTTCAGGGAAATGTCTGCGGGTAATGGTTCTGGAGAGTAAATGACTGCTGGTTCGGATTTGGGCTAAGTCGTTGTCAGTAGCATGGAGAGCTGTGTTGGATGGTGAAGATGTCTTGAATGTTTCAGTCGGTTTATTTTGACTGAATTCCTTTTGTTGTTGTTATTGTTGCTGCTGCTGTTGCTGCTGCTGCTGCTGCTGCTGCTGCTGCTGCTGCTGATGTTTTTGTTGTTGTTGTTGTTGTTGTTGTTTTTCGTGTTGGTGGTGGTGGTGTTTTGTTTTAATAATTTTTTTTTCTTTTTATGTAGTTTTTCCTCTTATAAATCAGAAAAAAACATGATGTAAAGCATTAAAGGGATTTGTGCACTATCAGATCAAAGAGATGTCACGATCTTTATCACAGCTGGCAATGACGGGCAGACCTGTGAACAAGTAGTATAGATAGCTTATAATGTCGTCTTGAAGAAAAGGAAAATTTCAGCTTTTAATTCTTCTTTCTTTTCCAGCTTTATATTCGGCTCGGCTTTCAAAAGCTTTTCAATAAAAAACACACCAGGCCCAACTTGTAGCTATCAGAGTTGAACTGAAGTTAACAAATGGGAGATTTTGATCGACAGTACAGCTCATCCTCAACATCTCTGTAGCATCCACTCTTTGTTTCCAACTTGTCCTTGTGTGTATTAGATACAAGCCAAAATCAATTTCACCATAAATGCTTTTAACAGATGTCCAAATATAACATACCACATGACTTGCGTAGGAGAAATACACTCAGTGATACAAAGTGTTTTTGAAAGTAAATGAAAAGTAATAATTATGACATTTCTGGTCGTGCGATTAAAAATGAAGAAGAATAAGAATGTAAAGTGATATTTGTAACTTACCCACCAGCATCACAAGGCGAGCCCACAAACATTGACATCCATCTGAACATGATTGTCCAGGTAA
Organism: Elysia crispata; assembly: GCA_033675545.1. Taxonomy (NCBI): domain Eukaryota; kingdom Metazoa; phylum Mollusca; class Gastropoda; family Plakobranchidae; genus Elysia; species Elysia crispata. The sequence continues at coordinate 9,070 of JAWDGP010005718.1, forward strand.
AACCAGTATAAGTTATTGAACAACAAGACTTTCCTCTCACAGCTACATTACTCATGCTCGAAGGTTCTGAGCTGAGACCGCCTGTTAAGTTGATTGCATCACGTTTTTTTGTTTTGTTTTGTTTTTTTATTTTTGTTTTTTGTTGTTGTTTCTACTTCTTTCAACTTTGAAGATCACGTTTACAAAAAAAAAAAACATGTGCTGTGGAGTGACCTAGTGGCCGGGATCTGTCATTGTGTCAGACAGGCGAGCTGTCCAGTTTGTTACAAGACAATTCAATAAATTACAGGCCCGGTGACTGATGACCTTTGCTGGTTCGTTGTGAAATGTTAGTCTGTCAAGGTTGAACTGCCAACCTGTCAAAGTCACGTTGCAAGATTCTCGGATGGTCCCCAGGTTATGCCATGCTGACAAACCCGCACACAACAAAATTCATGAGTCCAGGACTAACCATCAAATTTTTTTCATGATCAGTCCTAAATCTTTGCGAACACCACTCAATAGGGTGGCCAAAGTAATTAGTATAGAAGACGCTAGCAGTAGAAGCAAGCGCACTCCCATATAATTATATTGATTTTCTTATCGTTTTGAACTGCATCAATGCAATAGGAGTATCCATTTTAACTAAATGTACAACATTAACCGAATGGCACATGATTCTCGCAAACATTAATATCAAAATTAGTCAGTTTTTTTTTTTCATTAACACTCGCAAACAGTTTTTAGATTCTTTCTTACATTTTTCCTTCACAAATAATAGAAATTCGTAAGAAAACATGATGTTTTGGCAAAATGCTTGAATGAAAGAGAAAGCCGACGAATTAGAATACAGTAATTGACAGAAACTGCAGATCTCAAAAAATGGACATAGCATAATTATTCTGAAGGCTTGAAGCAAATCAGTAGTAAGGTGAGTTTACACAAAATAGAGATTTTCAATTGGTACTTCTTATTGCTTTATTGCGCATTAAGGAAATACTTTCTAAACAGTGATAAACAAAATAATTAGCGAGTTTATGAAGACATTGGCAAGAGAAACAAAACAGCTCAGAGTGAGATACGAAAGCCAGACTGAGAATAACCATTTTAGTTATGGTACCTAGTGCTGTGTATTATATTTTAGTAATTTCAATATTCACCTCTAAGATCTTTTTGAGTTTACCTACAGAGCCTTATAATTAGCGTTCAGAAGAAATTTCAAACAGTGCAGTGAATCAAAAATCATTATTTTGTTCCTTAAGGAGAAATTCTCTTACAATATAGTTAAATAATTTTACTTTTATTTATGATAAAAAAAAAAATAAACAAATTGTATGGACGCGAAGATAGGAAAAAGATGCACTTTACATCATGATGTAATAGGATCTGGTATAATTTAAAAATTTCATAAATAAGTATGAATGACCGTGACTCAGAATCGTGTGTGAATCACACAATTTTGGGTTTATGTAAACGCAGAACAAAACAGTCTGTCTGTCGACTTTATTGGCCGTTCTATAGATTCAGTGAGATAACTTGGAATGAATGAGTTTTAGATCAGTCGCTTCTAGTTTTAGGTATCCTTTAGGTGCCACTTCGGGTAATAATTCTGCTATTGCATTCTTTGAGGAAAGAGAATGTAGGGCACTGCTTGACTTGTTAAGTTTTTACTATCTCTTTCTTTATTTCAGAGGTATCTCAAAATTGTATTGATTTTCCCAACTACCACCTTCGAATAACTTTTTGAAGTCTATTCTTATCGTGTTCAGAAATATACCCACCCCAACTAGACATATCAAAAGTGATGATGTTGTTAAACAATGTAGTGTATAAGATAAGAAATTTAAAGCTATCTATTTACTTTAAAAGATCTGTTTTCTACATACTTCTCTGTTACACATCTATCATACGTGTTGATTCGCAGCCACATGCTTGACTAGAGAAGAAAAAAAGCAGAGAGAAGTGCTTCCCGAGGTATCCAGTAAAGATTGTTTTGTGTATTTTGTAGGAGAAAACTTCAGAGCCTGGCGGAACAACTATTAAGTTTGATCTAGCTTTCTTAAGGTGGGATAAAATGTTAATTTACACGCGCCAAAGAGTATCGTCACATTCACGGCGACCCTGAAAGAATACTGAAAGCTAAAAGGGGTTTATATTTTTTTTTCATAGATACTTAGGATCAGTAAGGACAATTTTTTCAACTCGCATTACATAAGGAATCTTTGATACCTGTTATACTTGTATTTCTGGGGGCCGTTACAATTTAATATATGACGGTTTATGTCAAGTCGAGACTTGTCAATAAAAGAAATCGACTAATTTTGTATTTTCCCAGTCTGCTTTTACATCCTTCTAAACGCTAATTAGAAAGCTGTGAATTTTTTGCAATAAATGTATAAAAGTGCACTGTCTTGTTGGAAATACTAGCCGCGCAGTTGTTTTTAAACCTACAGATAATGAATGTTTAGGAAAAATAGATTTGGACTTTACAAAATTATTGAACTATTCCTATTCAACAAATACATGACAATTCAAGATAGTCCATAGGAGAAGATTTTCAGTACGTATTCACTTCGAATGGTCTAGATAAGTTTTTAGATTTTAGTATTCAAAGGATACATAGGTGGGGGGTTTTTTTAAATATCCTTTCACTTTCACTTTTTTGTCGCTTGTTTAACATGTTCAGTCTTTCGAGTCATGTCTGTAAAGACAAACATAAAAAGCAGTCTGTCCTTTAGCATATCCAGAACGGTTTGAATCACATCTCACTTTTTTTTTTCCTCCGGCTCCTCCTAAACCTACAATGTTTATTTTTTACGATAGTCTTTTTACCCTTCCTAGTTGCTGATATTATTTTTGTTTGGACATTTTGCACTCTTTTATTCAAAGTTTTTGTTTTTTAAAGCAACAGAAACGGGGGAAATGTTCTGCATCGAATTAGTACTCAAGCTTTATCCTTTGCCTTTCGTGAGCGTATCTCGCCGGGACAGCATAATGACAAGTTTAGAGAAGTAAAAAGTAAAAACTGCTGTTAAACCAGCTTTCAGCTTAGATTACCTTTGTCTGGCTATTGATTTTCTTCAGTTCACTTTTTTATTTTAGTTTTTATTAACATTATACATGTTTACATTATTTAAGTTTTCTTAGGGTTTAGTTTTCTTCCAATGTCGTTCAAAAAAAAAAAAAAAAAAAAAAAATATATATATATATATATATATATATATATAGATAGATATAGACATATATATATATATATATATGTGTGTGTGTGTATATATAGATATAGACATATATATATATATATATATATATATATATATATATAGATATATATATATATATATATATATATATATTTCCAAGTTAACAATTTATTTCTTATGGGGTTCAAAATAATAAATAGTTAACAATTGGTCTCCGTGTTTTTAAGTTACAAGAAGATTGATCTAGATCGGATGCATCGAAAATAGTCGACATTCCAGACTAATTTGGCGAGCTTGTCCACGCTGTGTGATGGATCGAGAGATAAGTGGTAGCCAGGTCTGTTTCAAAGATCATAGACTGATGACCTACTTAAGTTAGTGAGGTAGAGTAAATGTTGTAGTTCAAAGTTTTATAACATTAAGTACTTAAAATTAAATAAAAAAATATTTTGGTAGTTATGTGATTTAAAAGGTTAGAGCGAGCTTGGCTGTTCAATGATATAATTTTCCTCTTCTCTTCATTCTACTAATCGTTAACATTGTATTTATACTTTTGTCATTAACATTTCTTTAGGCTGCATCATCTGTGCGGAAAACGCTCGATTTTTCCCTATTCAATAATCGGACCAAAAAAAAAAGTGACAAGGGAGCGAAGTGGACAAATTTCACAACCTAATGAACTGTTATTTTTCATTGTCTTATTACTCCCCTTGTTTAGTGAATTTTACATAGAATCCTAAAAAATAGTCTTCTAGTTTGGTAATGAAAAGCATGGAGCCTGAACAAAGCTTAGAGTTATGCATGTCAAATAAATATTCCTCTGAAGATAATGTGAATCAACTAGATCATAGCGTTGCGATTCTCACTTATATGATAGCAACATCTCTTTTATACTAAAGCAATAACATTTTTTCTTTGTTTTTAACAACCACAATTAGTCCTTACATCCATGTTGTTAGACGTATGACAACAAATTACCAAGCCATTTTTTCATAGTCGTTTCTTCTAATTCATTTCTTCTAGCTGAATTTAAACTAAGCAAACACAAAAAAATTTAATAGGAAAATCATAATGAGTAGTTTTGTAAAAAAAAAAAATATGCACATGGGGTTTAATTCTTTTACTCCCTTTGTTGTTTCGCTTTGAGCATTTATGACATTCATAGATTTAGAAGAAACACTTTGCTCTGTTTTTTTCCCTTTCAATCCTTCCGTGAAATAAAATAAGGCAATCATTTACGTCTTAAAAGAAGAGCACATTTTTAAGACTAAAAGTCTGCATAAAATTATGAGATTTCCAACACCCGAGTATTAATAATATTGGGATCCCTCATTTGTGGCAAAGAAGACGTAGAAAGAAGGAAACAACTATCCACAGCTGTAATGATAAAGCTTAAAAACATAACGATTGAAGAAAGTAAAACTCTGCAAGGCATTAGTGAAAATCGATCCTTAAAATTGTGGCACGTGGACTCTCACACAAACAGAAGAAGCTAAACTAGATGCATTCCACCGAACACAACTCAAACAAACCCTTAATAAATAACCAGTAAATACAAAGAAATCTCTGTATAACAAAATTCAATGAAAAACCGATCTCTATAACCATCCTTGAAAGCCGGAGCGCCTGTTTGGGCATATCCTGAGGCGAGATATAGACATTTCGGCAAACAAAGCTGTGGAGGCATTCTTTGTTCCTAAAGATGATAAATTTCGAGTATTACAACACTGCCAACAGCCATTAACAAAAGTCTCATTCGTATTCCAGTTGACGGGCTAAAATTCAAAACCGAGAACATCTGAGGTCAGTAGCAGAAGATTGAACGCAATAGAGGAGACTATCAGCGAACATACGAGAGGCAGCCGAGGCGTCCAAGTCCTAGCATGTGAACGGCGATATTAATATAGATATAGAGCATTAATTTCTTAACTCAGACTCAACACTATAAGCATTCCCTGTTTATGCAACTCCAAACAACCACGTTGCTGGTAGTGTCAGAACTAACAATACTTTCCTATCTGCACCAAAAAAGTTATCACACATACTCACATGCTTGTACAATGCCTTTATACGATCCATTTAATTTTACTTCTTTTATTAAATTACTTTTTCTGGCATAATGGTTCGATGCATTAGAACGTTGCACTTTATTTTCATTTCGAAACGCACTCTAAAGTTGAATCTATCCACATTGCGCAAGCCAAGAAAACAAGGAAAAAAAAAACAATATAAAAAAGATACTGACCTTGCTTTGATAAGCCAGCTTTTTTCTCCGCACCGCGGGTTTCCTTGTCAGACCATGGGGCTCTGAGATGTTCACCCGCATCACGTCATTTTCCGCATCCATCAGCAGTTCGTACTCCGAGCGGCGAGTCCTCTCCGTCTTGATGATATCCGAATCAGAAACCGGTACAACACTGCTGCTCTCGGTGGCACTAGGATCCTTGGATATTCGGTTACACGCAGATTGTGAACCTCTTGCCATATCGAGATCAGAATCAGTATTATCCATCTGATCATGGTTTATGGCGGAATCTTCTTCCACGTCTCTAGCTTGGGAAATGCGTTTCCTATTTCTCTTTTTTGAACTCGATGTTTTCTTCAAGTTTTGTGGCTTGTCCAGTTCGTGCGGATCTCCCAAATGACTTTGATCGTGCGTCTGCTGTACTGACGGTAGATTTTGGTTTGAGAAGCGCACGCGAAGTTCACGAGAAGGAGGTGAATCTCCTTTGGAAGAAAGGCAGTCAGGCTCAAAAGACACTCTACCGTCACTAGCCTGCGTCCAGACGTTAGGGTCAGTATCATCAGTGGTTGAGAACACTGGAAGGGATGACCAGGCAGGGATAAGAGCTCCCTGGACGCTGGTCCGAACACCTGAATTTAAAGTCGGAGGTATATCCTTTTTTGAATGGATGGTATATTTCGCTCTAACTTCCTTCGATTTGCTGTTTCTGCCTTGTGACACTGCCCTCCTGTAGCTATTTGTGCGGGACCGCAAAGCTACCGGTAAACGATACCCAACACCACCAGGTTTAGAAGTAGCCAAGTTCTTGGGGCCGCTTACATAGGCTGCTCGTCGTATCTTGGTGGTAGTAGGTGGAGCGGTGTCATCTGACTCTAAACATGGTCCATTTCCAGAGTCAGGCGAGATGTCCGACTTGTCCTGGTCAGAGGTGACGAGTTCATCAGGAACATCTTCTGATGCGGGGATACATTGATTGTCAGAAGCCGCTTGTTTGGTCGGGTGAAGCCTTCTTGTGGGCTCGTGTGATTTGAGTCTGGGAATGTGATCGTGCCGGTTATCAGACGCAGATTTCTTCAGCTGATCGAGCAGCGCGTGACCTTTCCGACGGCCAGAGGAAGCCCCCACGAAATGTTCCAGGAAATCTCCATCCTCGGAGCTATCCGCGCCAGCTGTTGCGGATTCCCAGCTCGTCTCTCCTGACTTTGAGTTCTCGACCAGACTTTTGTTCACTCTCTCAATCCAGCCTTGACTCAAGGAATATTTCGTGAATATATCTGGTCGGATGGTCTGTAAAACAGGTAGCGGAGTTGTTGGTGGAGGGGGCGCCTCACACTCCGACTCGCTAGTCTCAGCAGCAGCTACAGAAGGATCCGGCAGAATAACTTCAGTATTTTCACCCGTCTTTTCAGCATTACCGATGTCGGTGATGGCATCAAAGAATTCATCTTGGTCGCTGCTTTCCTCCTCGAGCCCATCATTACTTAAAGCCTTGTTCTCGCCAACATTCCCAGGAGCATCGCTATTGTCAGATCGCTGTGTATCACCTTCATATCCTAATCTACTCAAACAACTTTTTCCATCGTCTTTATCCTGATTAGCATCTCCATCACCAGTAGTGATCAAATCATAGCTTCCTCGCTTTCCTCCTGCATCCTTACATTCGGAATTGTCAGAATCCGGATCGCTGGACTCAGAACTGTCGCTGTCTGAACCAGCAACGTTCTCCAGAGATGGACTGAGCCGATCTTTCTGCACGTTGTACCCTCCCTTTCGTGGACTGGGAGACTCGGACCTCTCAGCTCCTGGTCCAATCAGGTCCTCGCGCGGCTTTCCTCCCTCCATTATGACAGGATCTTCAGTTTTAATCTCACCGTTACCAACATCATACCTGTATATCTTCCAATCAGAGATGGTCTACTTCCGAATTTTTCTCTCCATCATCAAACTCGACGAGGAGGGGGGTGTCACCTGGGTGCCGATGACTGTTCTCGGTCGGGTTATCTTCCACAATATGTTTACAATAGGTTTCGATGTTTCAGGCGCTCAGTTGGATTTATCGCCGGAAGTTGTAGTATAATCAACACCAGTGGCAGCATCCGGAAATCTTGCCTAGGTCAGATGCTTTCTATGGAATACTAGACAGCGCTAGAACATCCATCAGTGTGAACCGTTGTTAACAGAAGAGGACTCAGCTAGGTCTGTGTGGTCATCATGTAGCGCCTCCACTACTGCTAGTGATAACTCGATAGTCCTCCAGGTTTATCTCACTGTACTATTTGTGATGTATCGCCAGCTGAAAAAAAAAAAAAGAAAAAAATAGAAGAGTTTAAATTCTTTCTATTTCCATGCATATTAATACAAGTTATGTGTGAAAGTCATAATATCAATGAAATCTTGAGATTTAAGAATAATTTTGCTTGCCCATTATATTATTGTAGTTTTTTCTGGAGTATAGAATGTCGAGTTTGGGTGAAAAAAAATTACAAGACGGTTGTTAAGATCATAATATGTTCACTTGACTGTACAGAATTTTATCTAAAAATAGGAAAACCGATTATTTCAACGAAATGATGGGCACCACATACGATGCTCTCATGGGAATGTTGAATATCTTGTACGCAATTTGAATGAAACTGATTTCCTATCACGCAACGATCAAGTGAAAAAGCTTCACCGAGACCAGTATTTCCTGAGAAGCGCCATCTGACTTGACTCACTGGCCCAAAGCAAAACTGTCTCCAAGCACCACGAAAATAATGTGTTAATAATTCGCGTATCAGTATTTGTTGTTTCATCAGTAAACTCCATAATGACACGAATAAAATAAGAATTCTGCAAGCTAAAATGAATTGTTTCTTTTCATCTCAGGCAGTAGAAAACTTTGAAGAGTTGCAATTCATACCTTCATTTTTCTTCATGTATTAGAAAGCACGAGATGAAAATTGTAAAAGAAAAGTTATGAAAAAAATGGACCTGACAAAAAAAATCAAGACGAACTATATACTACTGTCGGGTCTGATTTTTTTAAACTATCACCCATCTCGCTGACATTAGGTAGAAGCTATACAGAATGAAACGGGGATAACTAATATTCGGGTATGAAGAAAATCTTAAGTGATAGACAAATATAGTTATAGACTGAAAATTCAACAGATCTATGTTTCAAATATCACATACACTATTAAATAAAAACACTCCAAAAAAAAAAGAGAGAGAGAGAGAGAGAGAGAGAGAGAGAGAGAGAGAGAGAGGGAGAAGAGAAAAAATTGAGGGGAGTAAGCAGGGGATATGTATAAATGAGAAAAAAAAAGGGGAGAGAGAAGAAGAGGAGGAGGAGGAGGGACATGAGCAGGAGAAAGGACACAGAGAGAGGAGCAGTTGGCAACAGAAAGAGATAAAGACATCGACAAATAAACCTAAACACTCTTCATGGCTGGAGGTCACCCTGACATTGAAGTCTGCCGTCGGCTCTAGGGTCTAAAAGCGATGGATTTTTTACATTCCACAGCAGCAACATTATTTGAATACACCAGTTGCAACTCGAAAAGGCTGATGTGGGTGGAGAGACAATGTTTTTAAGTATTTCTATCAACATCTATCCTCTAGTCTGCTCAACTTTTCTGTGGTCAAATTACCTTTGAAAGGAACTGAACTATTCGGATTGTCATGTATGATTATATCGACTATGTTATGTAATGTGATGGCTAGACGTGAGGCAGCCAGAGAACGAGTTATAATGGGAAATTGAAAACAAAGGGGGGAAATGTGAAAGGATCTAAGAGAAAGGAAGGAGGAAAAGAGGAGAGAGCAGTGGTGGAAAAGTGAAAAAGAGAAGAAAAAAAACTTGAGAGGAATTAATTTTTAACTAACGTAAATATTTGCAGAAGCAAGGGAAGACAAGCAGTTATATGACTTTTGAAAGAAAAACAAACAACAAACATAACATGCAAATTTTATTATATCATTCAAAAAGAGGGGGGGGGAGAGAGAGAGAGAGAGAGAGAGAGAGAGAGAGAGAGAGAGAGAGGGGAGCGATATGAAAAGACGGAGTCAAACATAGACAAAGCAAAAACAGGAAGAGAAACAGATGCATTTAGGCGAAGACGTCGAAACATGATTATGGAAAACATACAGGCGGCATAGACAGAGAGACAGAGCAAAAAGGGGAAGTAACGAGGAAAATAGAGAAAGGTAGGGCAGAGATAGACAGAGAAAGAAATAACACGGACAGATTGTCACACATATGGACGAGTCAAGGAACGGATGAAGAAAATTGAGAACTGCAAATACGCAGGCAGGTCCATTAACGGTATGACGATAAGTGGTAATGGACCAGGTATAATCCTCAATTTTTCTCTTCTTTTTACGTTGTTGCTCAAGCCGCAGCCAAGTTAGGCGACAGATCCGCAACTAGATCTAGACGTGTATAGAGCAGAGGGCTAGGGATACAGAATGGTGGTAATCAGCCCTAGGGATGAGGGCTAAGTTTAAAGTCACAATAACCTTGAGAGTCAAAGACTTGTCATGCCAAAAGTAAGATTGGGTAGATGGGATTGCATTCTCACTTGGTCTGCACCAGGAGTCGATCGTGGAACTCCAATATATTGTCAGTCGTGCGCTCTACAAACTGAGCCATTATGGCATCTGAGACTAGCAGGCAGAGAGAGAGAGAGAGAGAGAGAGAGAGAGAGAGAGAGAGAGAGAGAGAGAGAGAGAGAGAACGGAATGGGGGAGATATTTAAAGATAAAATCAGAAAGAGCAATTGGAAAAGAGAAAAAAAATGAAAACTATTATTAGTGCCAATGTCAGAAGGGAAATGCCAGATAAAGACAGGAAGGTCATTAGACAAATACAGAGAAGAAGTAGACAGCTAGTCAATTATAAAAACAAAACAAGAGAGGGAAAAGGAGATACACGGAGAAAGAGGGGGTGGGTGGGGATGGAGGTTGAGAGATTCAGGGTTTGCAGACTAACAGCAAATGCCGCGGAGCAAGAAAAAGATTGCGTTCAGTATAAAAGAGGAAAAGAATTATGAAAATATGAAAAAAAAAAAACCGTATGACAAATACACAGAGTATCTGAGCTTCAAAAGATACACACATGAAAAAAGTTTGATTTTTTCTTTTTTTTTTTTTTTTTTTTTTTTTGGTGATTTGTTGTCACATTTTTTGTTGAATTTTTTTTTTAATCCAATTTACAGTAAAAAATGAGAGATCTCTCAAATAACTGGAAACAAGTCTCAGCTGGCGTTATATCGATTTTCTCTCCAGACGCTAGTCAAGACATCGATAGAGACCAGAAACGGATAGAGTTCCAGACGTGTATGACATAAGAACAAAAAAATCGTATAAGAAAAGAAAGCTGAGCTAAACTGATAAAACATCGAGATCGAAAGAACAGGCGAAAACGTGTTTCTAAAAAACGATATTGATCTCAAGCAATAGCGACTTAGTTGTTCAGGGCTGTTAATTCCTAATCCAAGTTAAAAGAAACGGGCACTTTGCGAGATGATATTTAAGACTGAGGTGGTCCATACAATCAACTAAAAAAGAGTTACTATAAATATTACTATTAAGGTGAAGGTTGTCATCTTCCCCTCCTGACTGCCTGTTTTCTGTTCTTTTTCCAGCCCTTCACCTTTCTAGTGACGTACCTCGTGGCTAAATAACTCCAAGTCTTACATACACATCAAACCAGCCTCCTTCAGGCATGTTAAAGCTAAATGGGCGAATCTCAAATCTCACCACAGTTAGAACCAATGAAAGACTTTATCGGAGCAAAATTTGGTAGGTGAGTACTTGAGTTGTAATCAGATCAGAGCATGCAGTACAGCAGTTCAGACTGTTATTCAGACTGTCTTCCTCACACAAGGGCAACAACTAAAAGCAAGATAACGAGATCTACTACTCCCTGTGGCCTTGCTCATTTTACAATAGATGTAAGCAAATAAACGAAACGTAGATAAACACCACTCACACTTACCTATGTGGTGACAAGGTTGTTATTTTATAGCTTTTTCGTGAAAAGAAAAATGTTTTAAACTAGCAATGTTCCACTAATCTCATTCCGTGAAGATGCTACTATTCAAATAGCCAACAGAGACGGAAGATGGCGGGTGATGTATGCTCATCTATGAAGTTAATAATTACTCAAGTCGCTATGTGAGAGGAATAAAATAGCTGAAGCTTTGAAAGCTGGCGAAACATCATTTTAAGTGGTTGCTATTGTTGTCGACATTTGCTTTATTTCGGAAGTGAGACCAGTATTATACCTTTATAAGATATCATGCATTGTTAGGATGCGATATTTTTTTTAAGTAAGTTATATACTATTCGCACGTTGGTTTCCTTTAGTGAGATTGCAGCACTTTGCCCAAGCAAAACTGTTCGATTTGTGACCCTTAAAAGATGCATCTAGTCAAGAAAGTACAAAAAGATTATAGAAAAAGACCAAAAAATATAATGACCGCTAATATAGTGAATTAATATGAAATATAAAACACTGGAATATTTACGTGGTACCTGACACGATATGCTTGCAGCAAAAGAAGGCGGTACTGTATGGCAGACAAGTAAGAATCAAATAAGCCAGGTCAAAGCTGTCATCGCATGCAGCGTTATTGATTCATCCCGTCCTGTAACAGTCACATCACTGCGACTGAACAAAAACAAACAGAACCTACGCTATGATTAACACATTATTACTGACAGACTCGAAAACTTCTGGTCATCATCCCCAGCAAAGAAAAATTAGAGTCCCGGATACAACATGTCACGTCGCTAGTGCATTTTATTTTTAATGTTGTCACAATATAAATAGTTGTTTTTATACTTATCTCTGAGCTGATAATTAGTTTGTTATGGAGAAATATAAAGCAGTAAGTTGTACAGATTGCTCGAGGAGGGACGTGGAAGCAAATGGGAAACTTTTCAATACGTTTTGTACACATTATCTCTAGATGTTTGGTTCAAAACACGTTTGCCCTTTTTTTCTTTCCTTCTCTATGAGTTCAGGTGAGTCTAGACCTGGAGAGCTCTTTTGTATTGTACTTCAACGAAACTTAGGCGTTGGATTGATGGCACTTCCGTGAAGGGACCTCTCGGGTTCTTTCTGCAGCTGCATCTGGTGTGAGATTGAGTTCTCAACGCCTCATCTTTAGGTTTACCCCAGGACTCTTAACTCTGACATCAGACCGTGGGTTATACGAACAGCATCAATCAATCATTTTTGAAGAACAATAGCTTGGCAGAATGTTCGCCTAGAGATCACGTTTACGTTTGTTAGCCGCAGAGATAAATAAAAAAATTGACGGACCTATAATTTCCTTGCTTATCTAAGCAGCCGAGATTATACAGTCTGATTGCTAAAGCCATTAACTTTACCTTTGTCAACCTTTGCCAATGTTCAAGGCTCTCCATTGTATACGTGAATAAAATATAATTCTGGAAAGATCACATACACAGATTTTATTTCGTCTTAATATCTCATAAGGTACATGTAGTTAAACCTAAAAAAAATGAGCTACCATCCCATCTGTACTCCAGCAATCGAAAGGAAAAAAGGGATTTCCTTCTTGCAGAGCTAGGTCTAGGTCTGGTTGACAGAAAAAAAAAATGACAGCGCTGGTGGTGACTAATTACATTTTTCAGTGGGAGAAGAGACTGTGAACGCACGCAAGAGCACGCAGAACCTTGGCAGTGTGGGTGACAATAAGACAAAAGTAGTAACATCTTTAGCCACTGTGCCACATCGTTGGGTCAAAAACACAATCATAAGAAGTAGGATCTCAATTATGACTTTTAGGTTTCTCCTTTATTTTGTCTATGTTGCTGCTATTTTTGATGTTGCAATGTATTGTTAGGAAATAGGCAATCTTAACAATGACAACGATACTTTTTTATATAAAAAAGATACCTCAAGAATTACTGTAGTTTCTTTAAGAAAAACTTTCACGTGCATTTTTGCATTCTCCATTTCAACCATTCTTTATTCAAAGAATTCCCCCTATCGTAGTTAAAGAAATGTTATATATACTTGAGGCTCTGCTCTAGTCCTTTAAGTTATCAAGATTACAAGATGAAAAACGGAAAGACAGAGCGAAACAGCGAGAGGGGAGTTGAGAAAGAAGAGAGAGAGAGAGAGAGAGAGAGAGAGAGAGAGAGAGAGAGAGAGAGAGAGAGAGAGAGAGAGAGAGTGAGACAGACAGACAGACAGAGATGGGTATGAAGAAAAAAGAATATGGTAGTTTTATGCAGTCATATATTTCATGTTCGGATGGTTCAGACATGTAGACGTAAATAAAGGACGACAAAATAGAAAGGCTCTTAATAGATGAACAGAAAAATTAATATTACACATATGCAAAAAAACAAACAAACAAAATAGACTCGGCTACTTGAGGGCCATGCTTTGACCTCGAATGCGTCTCGTAATGACACAAGAGAGTATGGGCGTGGCTCCAGTGTCTTGTCTTGTAAGACAAGGCTTTAGGCCTAAGTGACGCTAGTGACAGGCCCTGCTATAAGGACGGGCGGGTATTGTACGCACGTAGACGGCGCCTGCACGCACCACACCTTTTGTGCTGTGGGTTTCTTTCGGGAACTGGAAGATCTTTTCAGACAGAACCTCTTAAAGTTTTTTTTTTGTTTTTTTGTTGTTTTTGTTTTGTTTTTGGTTGTTTTTTTTTGTTACTATTGTTTTCGCTTTTTACATTTGTCTGCTAGCGCTAACCTGTCAGAATGTGTAGTCTCGAGAGGAAAAAGAGACAGAAGCAGAAAGACAGAGACAGAGGTAGAGATAGAAAGATACTAAGAGAGAGAGAGAGAGAGAGAGAGATCTTGAATTTCTTCGTCATCCTTCACATTCTGCAAAGAAGCTTTAATGTAATACCAGGGATACTACCCTTTTAAACGAGTTTGTCAAGAATTCTTTGATCTGGAATATACTTGATGACGTCAGCATGATTTACACTTGACGATGGAGACTAGCCACTAGCACCGTCTATTGGATTTACTCAAACACCTTTCATCAAGTCTCTTCCACTCTGGACATCGACAGGGCGGATCACATTAGGATGTAAAAAGAGAGATCTCCAGCTACGGAAGTTAGTATTCAACATCTAATAGGATGATGTTCTGTTCTGATCAGAACGACGCGACGAAGGAATGCGAGTGTGTGTGTGTGTGTGGGGGGGGGAAGCGAGATTCCTCGTGCGGCGGGGCCCTCTGTACTAACAGCTAACTCAACAACATGCCCTATAACATGAACGCTTCTATAAAATGAGCAATCAATTTTGAGATTAAGGGGTCTCAGACGGTTACCTTGCCATAAAGATTATTTTTAATCGAAGTTTTCTCCAGCTCATATTAAGGAAAGCTCGTGTACGAAAAATATTGTCTGACCTCCCACAAAGGAAAACAGAAATCACTCTCTGAAATTAAAACCCCTAAATAAAATGCAGTAGAATATTTCTATATTTTTCGCCAAATTGATTTTGTATATTAATAAACTCGACTCCTATGAAATTTCACACTTTTAAGAAAAAATGCACCCTCGCGGAATCGGTCTTCCTTAATTAGACACACCTCTTGTTTTCGTCATAAAAGAGTTTTGATACGACGTCGTGAATCTCATAGAATCAAGGGTCCATAGGAAACAATCTGAAAAAAAAAGGAGGGGCCTGGGAGAAGCCAAACCAAGAGGACACACCAATATTCGAATAATAATTATAATCATAGATCATGTGACTACCGCAAAGGTTTATAACGCATCTCAATTTGAGGCAAAATGTTGCTAGAGAGAATGAGTATTTTACTACAATTAAGTATTTTATTTACGCAAAATGTTAAAGGGTAGGACTTCCGACTGGGTACGTTGGTTTAGTATATTAATATATAATATATGATATATAATGCCGTAGTTCTTTTATTAGTATTTCATTGTTAGAAAATAATTTACACTTACTCGAGGCAATAATAAGTTCTATAAGGCAAATATTGGCTTGTTGAAAAGTTGAGTAAAATTGAAGATATCGACCCAACTCACGTTAGGCTTCACAATTGGATATTTGTCGACGAATTTGAAACTTGTAGTTTAATGGATTTTAGAGCAACAAAAAATGCTTTTATCTTGAAAAGTATTTATATGCGACGAATTAAACCTTCATATTCGTATTCGGAATATCATATTCATTAAGAAAAATACAATTTTAAAGCTTAAAGTGAGTTGGGCCGATAACCGCAATAATATCACAAGTTGAATCGAGAGTGGTCTACTTTAGTAGGAGTCCTTCCTGTAAATTGATTTGTCATGAATCACAATTTCGTTGAAAACCGCATTGAACTGCTAATTGTTTTTGCAGTCAATAACTTAGTTACGGCTTCAAAAGAATTTTTCTTACATAGCTGCTCTAAAACAAAATTGTCCCAAGTTTGCTAATAACCATCAACGACTTCTGACAATCTTGCTCTTCTCGGGTGTTATGTGCCGATAGTAAAACTTACTGCTAAGTCTTCATGTAACTTTTGCGGCGGATTGGAGCTGACAAAGCACATCCTGTTTCGTTCTAAGATGGTTCATAACTTAAAGTGAGCCTTATTGCAATAATCACAAATAGCATTATTTCTAAAGTGAACTGCAATAGATCAGATAACTGTATGGAGTTTTTAATTTCATTTTTGTAACAATAATCATTTTTAACTTAAGAGTTACCTCAGAAAACCAGAAACGTCACAGGGCAATCCATAAGAATACACATAAATCGTACCTCATTTATCATATCTTATTGTTGGAAATTGAAGCGTTGTCTTTGCTCAAACTGTCTCTTTCTCGTAGAGTGAGATGATGTGGGTCACGTCCATGTGTAGGATATGTGTATTAAAGAATGCTGGGGATTATTAAGCCAACACACACTGAAGTGCTGAACCCTGAGAAGTGTTTACGTGCACTTGGTATTTGCTGCGTCGTTTACTCTAAGGAGGTCGACTCTTGACCAACAAACGCCGGGTGAAGTTCTTCTGTTTCGGAGTTAAATATGACATCAATAACAAAATGAAAATAACCAGTTATACGGTGTGCTGATTTGCTCTTGACGTGGTCACGTGATCGACAGAACGTAATCTAAAGAGGATGAGTGTGTAATATTTATTATGATTTTAATCATCATCATCATCATCATCATCATCATCATCATCATCATCATCATCATCATCATCATCATCATCATCAATAATAATAATAATAATAATAATAATAATAATAATAATAATTATTATTATTATTATTATTATTATTATTATTATTATTATTATTATTATTATTATTATTATTATTATTATTATTATTATTATTATTATTATTATTATTATTATTATTATTATTATAATTATCATTATTGTGATTATCACAATACCAACCTCAACGCTTTCATTTTAGAAATAGTTATCATTGTTTTATATGCTTTTGGCGTTGTTCGTTTGATTGTTGTCGTTATTGTTGTTGCTTACATATCAAAATATAAACCAAGTGTTTCTAACTTAAATTGTGCGGAACTTATATAAAGAATTTAAAAAAAGGGATCCTATATCTTCATTTGGTTGTTCTTGATACCAAAAATGACGGTGAGAAAACGACTCAGAGACAGCGAACTAAGGTTATAATAGCTTCCTGTTAATGTTCAGAGAAAATATTCTAACCCACAGACATATTGATGTTTTATTTTTATCTCACATCATTCATTCATCACATGAGCAGCCTTGGTTTCGACTGGTCAGCAATCCATCACTGACCGATCGACTGTCAGGGCGAGCTGTCCAGTTGTCCCTCTCGTCCGGCGAGACTGTCAAAGAGCGGACAGCGTCTGGGCTGACAAGACATGTTAGCACGCAACATCTCGTATCGGAAATATCCACAAATAATGTAGTGATGGTGGTGGTGGTAATGGTGGTAGTGATAGTGGTGGTGGTCGTGTTGGTGATGGTGGTTGTGGTGGTATGGAGAAAAAAAAAGCTGGATGTTAAAATAGACCTGATTACTGGACCACCAACCTCGTGCTGGCCTGGGGCAATCTCTCACCTATAGGGAGTTGCGTAATTCAACTCAGAAAAAAATGTTGTTGTTATATCATGGTGCGAAACCTACTGCAGATTATTACATAAAAATGGAGAATATGAAAAAAAAATAGGGGGCGGTGTGAGAGATGAGAGAGATAGGGTGGGAGAGAGAGGGAGAGAGAGAGAGAGAGAGAGAGAGAGAGAGAGAGAGAGAGAGAGAGAGAGAGAGAGAGAGAGAGAGAGAGAGAGAGAGAATCCTTAAATAATGCAAAAGCAAAAGCACAACACTTGGAGAACAACTTAACAATAACAAGGATCCAAAAGGACTCGTGCGTGTTTGTATAGACAATATGAATACAAGGATCTGAAATAACAACAGGCATACAGTTTTTCCTACTAGGGGCCTCGCCCAGAAGAAAGAGAAACAATACAACTAATATTTTTAAGATGTAGACGTTTCGCCTTTATTGGGTAGAATCATCATAGAGTGGGGGAGAGAGACAGGTAGACAGACAGACAAACACAAAGAGAAGGAGAGATGCAAAGACAGAGATAGAGAGAGAGAAAGAGAGAGAGAGAGACAGACAGACAGACAGAGAGAGACGGAAACCTGAATTTTCAAATATATAAATATTCCTGCGATCAGAAGTGAATATTAATTTGAGACAAATAATCAGACAAGAAAAAATGCTGCGGGTTTTGTTTTTTGTTTTTTTGTTTTTTGTTGTTTTTTTTTTATTATTTTAATTTGAGGGTGGAAGGTTGGGTTGTCATAATTTGCATTCTTTGGGCACTCAATGATTTGTTTTATCCGCATTTTTATTTTCGATTTTGCAAGAGCAATTCTATTCTCTTTGAAAGCTTATAGAATCGTCAGTTTATATAACACAAGAAATTTTCAAATATTGATATTGGAAGGAAATGGGAAAACGCCCCTAAAGCTTTTCCCCTTTATTAAGAATACCATAATGTCACGACTGATTTTGAATAATCTTTACAAAGAGGTCAGACTTAATCTTCTTTGATACGCTGTAAATCTTTCATCAAGTGGTGAGCTGAGCTTATTTTTCTTTAAACACTTATAGTTAAATCAGATCTACAGTGTCCTAAGTCACTTATACTTGGTGTTATTCATAGGAAATCTTGCTTTTCGTAAACTGTTTAAACTATCTAACTAATGCCTGTAACGCGGAGCTTACATCATCACCGATCCTCTTACAAACCATCAGTGAGGTTACATTTCCCCATAATTAAGAATTACCTTTTTAATCACCCGGTTTCTCATGAGAGCTACAGAAGAAACTAATACTTTAAAGACAAACTAGAGCGACGTTTGAATCAAAGTGGTCCAAGCACGGATCAAACGCCTACAATTGAGCACTAATGACCCGATACAAGAGTAGATGTCTTTAGTGTAGTATGTTGGTATCACTGTCTACAAATTAATGGTAACAGAACTGAACACAATCTTGCTATCAACGGCCGATCCAAACTTGCGAGAAAAGTTCGATGTCCGCTTTTATATACTGCAGCTAGCCAAAAATTGAGGACCATCTAACCGAGCATTTCTAGACCACTTAGGAACCCCAAATAATTTGGCGTTAAGTTGTAAATTGTCATAAAGCTTGGAGATTTGATATTAATTTTCATCAAAATAGTGTTTTTCGAAAATTAAAGGCAAAAATGTGATTATTATTCTCTTAAAAGAAAAAGGCGAATGTGCGAACTACTTTCTGTAAGCACAGTGTAAAACAGAGATGGCAGGAAGTTAACTAAAAGTACAGGCGGTGGTAGATCCAAACGCGTCTGGAGTAGATATACATGATATAGTGTAAGATGTAAGTAATGAATCTATATAAGTTACATGACCGTAGGTTCTAGATCTAGGGCTTTACACAAATCAAAAGGTTAAGATCTAGATCTAGATAGATTGTACTTTTTAGGCTAAGAATTTATTTTAAGTTCTAGATCTAGATTTTGTGTTTAGAAGTATCGAGATATTTAGATTTTGATTCTAAGTAAAGAAAGATAGGTGGAATCGTAAGTAAAAGGATAAATCTAGATATCAAGACCAAATCAGCCTACACACATGCACCCCAGCAGAATCCCGTTCGTGGGACGGGGTGTTGCAGCTTGTCTAAACAATGTGAGAACAAAAGGGTTCAATCTTAATCACTTGTGAGGCGTTTCAACAATTTGGTTATTAGAGAAGAGAGAACCCAGTAACAGTAAGACTGCCCCGGGCCATCTATTTACTTTTGATAATTTGGCCTTTGAGACAATAACCATTATGAACAACAGATTATAATAAACGATGTCAAAGGAAGTGGCATCATGACCTTTTTTTACCTGTTAATGATCGGCTTTATTAACCTAGAGCTTTATCGCTTCTATTTTCCATTCTATCCCATCACTGCTAACAAAAAAAAGTTTTATGAAAATAATAATAATTACGACCCCCACGCTAATGCAAACACTTGTGCATATTTTGAACAGATTGCCTTACGATGAGATCGTCTGCAAACCATATAAAATAGCTCTGTGTCGTATCAGTTTAGTTTAGAATAAGATTATAAAGATAAGAGACGTGAAGCATTATTTTTCAGAAAAGGTAAACACGATGGGTCCGCAAAACAAGCATAATAAATAGAGATTGTGACCGAAAAATTATGTGAGAATTAAGTTTTTTCAAAGCAAATATTATTCTTGCCATACTCTTATTTGAAATCCGTTAGTTTTGAAATCCTTCGGGATAGGGCGCTGAAGAACTGTGGCTAAAATTTGAACCGTAAGGCCAATTAGAATACTTCAGTGGAAGTATGTAACTCATAAGGTGTACACATGTAGAGTTTGTCTTTCTAGACCAGCGGTATATTATAAGTAACCAATACATCACTCTTCTAGATAATCTGTCCTTGAGAATACTAGACAGACGGGGCCCGATGAAGATTTGTTCAACTACTCTTCAGAAATGTCTGTGTGTGCGTGCGTGCAGACATGGCTGTGTGAATCCAGTTAAAGCTGCAGCAGTCCAAGTCAACAATCGCTTGCCGCAAAGCGTTTCTAGTCGAACAAGTCTACATCTAGTCAAAGTTCACATCTCAAGTTTTTTTAGATGGCACACTTGGTCCGCAATTCTCTCCAAAAGATATGTGTCATGAGATGAGAGGGTGGGCTGAAAATAACTGTCATCAGCTTGGGTGAAGTGAAACCGGAGATGAAGACTTAATATGGGGAGAGAACCAGAGACGATGAAACAGTTAGAGTTACTGAAGATGAGAGACTTATAGTCCCAGATGAGCAGCAGGGAATGCTGGGAGGAAGGATGGGAAAGATGGCTGGAGGATAGAGAGAGAATAGTTCAACGGTTTAATGTACTGGAAGATTGACTTAAGGGGTTAGTCTAGGGGAGGGAGTCAGAGATATGAGTGGTGTGGAGAGAGGAGAATGCAAAAGCTATGAATAAGGAATGGGGGTAGGGGAAGAGAGAGAGAAGAGGAAGAGATAGAGGGGAGAGAGGGGGAGGGAGAGAGAGAGAGAGAGAGAGAGAGAGAGAGAGAGAGAGAGAGAGAGAGAGAGATTGCATACTTCTCGAGCAGTTATACTATATTTTATGGGAAGGAGGAGATCAAAGTGGAAGAAATCAAGAGCAGTGGTTGAGAATAACCGCATCCAAGGGACATTTCGCGCACACCTTAGTAAAGATTCACATCATTATCTCTTTGGTTGATGTGCATGAAGTTAGGTCGTGAAAAAATTCATGATGATTTCCTATATAATTGTTGTTAATTCAAATGAACCAGTCAGTCTTAGCGCAACCAGCTGAGGCGAAAAAGATTTCTTTGCCTTCCGTTAAAATGTGGCATTAGCATAACTATATGAAGCTCGTCTTTTGTGTTTGACACGTGTTCCTATTATTGCTCATTGTTCTTATTCTTTTCCCTTTTCCCCCCTTCTCTGTTTTATCTTCTTATCGCTTTGAGAAAGCTTATAATATGAGAATATAAGTAATAGAAATTTACCTTTTCGCTCTCGATGCCTAGAAAAACTGACTTTAATTTTGATCTCATAATCCTGGAAGTTGATCCTCCTAAAGAAATAAAATATTTTGCATACGGTAAGAGAAACATAAGCTGTGTTTGCATGCAGGGATATTTGCGAGATATTCAACGGAGAAGTAGGATATAAATCTCATTCAATGTCCTTTTTATCCTGCTTCTCTTTCGTGATAAACCGTTTCTCTTTTCTACTCCCTACTAAATTGTTTTCCTTTTCTTTCCTTCCTGTTTTTCTTCTTTTTCTGTTTCTCCTGCTCCTCCTACTCCTACTCCTACTCTTTTTCCTCCTCCTCCTCGTCTTCTCCTTCTCCTTCTTCTTCTTCTTCTTCTTCTTCTTCTTCTTCTTCTTCTTCTTCTTCTTCTTCTTCTTCTTCTTCTTCTTCTTCTTCTTCTTCTTCTTCTTCTTCTTCTTCTTCTTCTTCTTCTTCTTCTTCTTCTTCTTCTTCTTCCTCCTCTTCCTCCTCTTCTTCTTCTTCTTCTTCTTCTTCTTCTTCTTCTTCTTCTTCTTCTTCTTCTTCTTCTTCTTCTTCTTCTTCTTCTTCATTGTGTTTTGTTGTACTTACTCTTCTCTTCATTTTAGCCATTTGTTTAAGCACATCTAATATCTTCATTTCTAAAGACATGGTAAACTTGTTTTATTGTGGCTTGCAATTTTTATTCCAAAAATTTTTATATTTAAATTTAGAAAGCTTAAGTCATAAACAGAAACGGAATAATACTTTTTGTATGCGAAGCCCATAAAATATTTATTCACTAGAGGGCACTAAAATCTGTCATGTTATGCATGCCCTACTTCAAAGGGTCACTGTTAGTTCTGATTTGCCAGGATGGGCTCGGGGCTTGGGCTGAGTGTAATGTGCCAGGTGAAACATGGTCCTTAGGTTTTGTTTGCTGAAAGCAACTCAACTGCGTTTTGATCAAGAAATGCCAGTTTGGATTTAAAGTTTCGAGAACAGAAATTTTTATTCTGGAAAAATTAAAGCAGGGTTTCGCTTTTAGCTTTGTTGTTTGCTTGTTGTTTCTTGTTTGGTTTTTCATCTTCGTTTTCTTTTTTTTTTCTGTGAGGATGAGTTGTAACATATGCGTGAGAGATGCAACTAAAAATCTACCTGACATTAAACTTGTAACTCGAAGTTTACCATTTAGTTCAAATTTCTATCAAGATACAAGTTACTTTCTTTTCTATTTTTCTTTCTGTTTCTCTTCAGAATTACAGCATTGTCAGCATATTTAATATTTCCATGTTTCAAATCGTGAAAATATTACTAGCATTAAGTGGAGAATCAAATCCCTAAATATCACATATCTCTCTCTCTCTCTCTCTCTCTCTCTCTCTCTCTCTCTCTCTCTCTCTCTCTCTCTCTCTCTCTCTCTCTCTCTCTCTCTCTCTCTCTCTCTCTCTCTCCCCCCCCCTCCCCCCCTCGCACCTACTGTCAATAATTACCCCCTAATTTTGGCACACACTTCTCCCAATTGAATTTCATGTGGTCAATAAATGTCGATGGTGTGCGAATCTAGTCAATCTATTCCCTGTCGTTTACATCGCTAACCTTGGAGTATATTCATTTTCACTAGAAGTGCCGACTGTTTTACGCTTATCACCTTAACCAGTTGTGTCTCCTAAGTCGTCTTTAGCACCTAGGTCTTGCAGAATAATTATACTGTTAGACGCGGTCATACGGTAGAAATCAGGACAAGAAACTGTGTACTCTGAGGTATATTAAACTTAATGACCAATATGAATAAAACCAATTTTGCCGAGGTTTTACAAACAATATTGATAATTGAATCTCTTCTGAAAGTTTGTAAAACTATTGAATAACGATCGACAAAGTTGGCGATCATCGATCAATAAGTGCTAAAATGCTTTTAACTTTTACGCTGGAGCAAACATTTTCAGAAAATTAAACACAGCTGTTGCGAGCTGTTTACCGTACTGATTCAGATTTTTTGTGGATGTTACTCCATTTTTTTTTAATTAACACCTTTAAGTTGTTTTTATTATCCAGTGCTGTTACATATATAAAAAAAGGAAAGAATTCAGATTCAAGTTTTTCTGGCATGAGAAGTTTGTAATGCTGATCTTATTCTCGTGCACTTTCCCTTCTCCGAGTTATTTAAGATCAGTGCCTGGTACGGGATACTAAAGAAAAGTAGTAAACCCAGAACAGGAAGAGAAAGACCTGCTGAACGATTGTTTTAAGTCGAGCCTTATAAATACATTTTGAAATCCATATTTACACAGAGCATTAGCCAATTCCCACTTCATTGTCGCGTCAAAGTGACCGCGTTAGGCGCAATAAATCAGAATAACGTTTGGCCAGACAGACGACGTTCCGCGAAGCTTTTATGGGTGTCGTATAAACAGCTGGTCACATCACGATCTCGCCTGTCACATGATTCGGATTGTCACACAATCATTCTGCAACTACAAGTGCCTTTATCAAGGCGGATCAGCGAAACGGAGAGGATGCCCAGTTGCACATGGGGTAAAGAGGAGGTTTGAATCCTCTGGGATATCTGGATCTCTGAACTAGCTGATGTTGCCTTGGGAATTTTTTTGAATGATTATGATACATTATTCATAGTTTATCATGCTAGGTATAAAATTAGGGTCTTTAATTTTTCCAGTTTTTAATTTTTAATTTTTAACCCATAGGCTGCTTATCTAAAACAATGATAGAACACACTTAGTGCCTTCGATATGAATTGAAAGTTAATCTATCGCTACAAACAAAGTAAGAGATGTGTACTTGACATCAATTGAAAGTAAATCATATCGCAACAAGGACAAGAAGAGGTGTGCTCTCGGTAGCCATTGAAAGTTAATCATATCACTATAAAAATATTAAGAGATATGCTTTCAGCATTCATTGAAAAGAGAATGATCGATCACCTCCCCAAATAACAAATACGGTTTTCACATGAGTATGGAGCACAAAAGTTACAACTGAAAGAAAGGTAAGAATGCCAGGTGTGGAGCAAGATGCGTTGTTCAAATGTCACGACGAGCTAGCAGCACCGTCAATTAAGATGTTGGTAAACCTACAGACAGATCATAAATGTTTAACGTTAGAGAATCAATTTCCAGCACCAAGCGCAAGTAGTGGGAAACTCTCATTAAAACAATTCTCAAACTTGACATGCTCTTCGGGGAAACCGCAGTTGGACACAGCTTATCCACTTCCTGTAGCATTCTCAATGATTGATTGGTTGATTGATTGATTAAATAAATAGTTTTACAAGCCCATTCACCACAAACGGTGATTTCAGAGTAATCGTATCTATGTCAACTGTCCTATCCAATTTCAGTATCAATTTATCTCATTCTAAAAATTAATCTCACTAAGATTAAAAGGTGTATACCAGAACACCAAAAAGTTTAAATTGTTGTTTTCTAATATAATTTTCCAAGTCGGATGTGATAACTAATTGACTATCTCCAGGGTATCCCACTCATAGTGCAACTCAGGAGAGGCTTCAGCAAGAACACTAGAGTCTGTTGTATTTGGCCCTCCTCAGGCATCGTCAATGAATTTTATCTGAGCACCACGGATCTCCGCGTTTCAAGCCAAAGGGGAACCGAACAAACGTGGAAAACAGCGCAAAAAATACAACTTACATTAAGCAAAATGAAAGCTTTCGAAGTCAGATGAACACCCTTTATGGAAAGGATTGAGATTAGATGTTGGGAATAGAGCCAGAGTTTAAAGCCAAATTCTCATCACTGGAAAGGGACTGGGTCAGCTTTGAATTGAAGAAAAACGGGATTTAAAAGAACCAAAGTTTTATTTCATTTTTCAAGACATTTATACTTGTGTTGGAAAATGAAATATCTTATTGTGTAATATAGTAGGCCTGTCCGCTTATTGTCTGCAAATTGAACAAGGTTAAAGGATACAAAATTGAATACCTACTTGACACAATGGTGCTTTCTACGAAACAGAATTTACCCTAGCAAACCAGAAAGCGAAATAATCAGATATGAGTGTCGATTCATCTCATACACAAATTAAGTGTGTGGCGAATATCACCGTCTAATGCATTAGGTACAACATGACACTCAGAAATTTAAAGAGTATGGTCGAATGGA
Organism: Elysia crispata; assembly: GCA_033675545.1. NCBI lineage: Eukaryota > Metazoa > Mollusca > Gastropoda > Plakobranchidae > Elysia > Elysia crispata. Next base: position 34,699 of record JAWDGP010005718.1, read on the forward strand.
CCTATTAACATTTCACGTTTTACTAGGCACCTATTTTTTAAATACGCTAAAAATCGCAAAAACTAGAACACCCGGAGATATTTATGGGCCCTGAAATCAAATCTGGCATTACAACGACGATTAAATGTATATTTTGCCGTTCTAGGCTTTTACTTTATGTCCCGCGGGAGCTAGAGCCGTTTCTGCATGCGGCACTTCAGTCCGACTGTCCTCGGACAGTTGTCTTCAAGGCGGATACAATGATTATCATCAGCCGGTCGGTCATCTTTCTATTTTGTTTGTATTTTAGTAATGATCGTTTGTTTTCCTCTGGGTGATCTCTTCAACCCTGCTTACCATGATTTAATCTCTTACTGCCCAGAGAGAGGACATCGAATTTTTATCAGTATGAAACACACAATGAGCCTGGTACAGAGTCTTAGCTAGGAGAAAATGTAGATCGTATGAAAACGGCATGTTCCACAAAAAGCCTCAATTCAGCAGGAAATCGAGCAGTACGACATAAAGCGAGAGACAAGATGACTCCAGCGGGCTGTCTCATCTATAGTAAACAAGATATCCTATCGCCTGGAGAGATTGCTCTTAATCCTCCCAAACGCATTGAGCAATATCAATGTGTATAGAAGCATTGTATATTTATAGAAACCTGAAATCGAAATGCATTAATTAGATTCCACAAATACCATTGTTAATCTTTGAGATTAGAATATTTTCATTCAGGAACAAAATATCTGACTGGAGTGAAAATGGGTTTATGGTCCAAAGGTAGCTTTTCATGAAGTTTAAGGTTGATTGAAGTAGGTTAATAAGTTAATCAAAGACCAATGATATTAAAGAGGTGGAATTTAATGCTGCTTGGTTAAACTTGGCGAATCTATGTTATTCGCTACTACATCAGGTGATAGTTGCCTCTCTGGGTTATCTTGTACCTGAAGACATGTGTCATTCTAAACGACAACTTGAACGATCCAGGACTCTAATAAGAATAAGATCGCTGTGAGATGCAGGATGTCCACAATGATGTTCGAAATGAGGACGGATCTACAGGAGGGAGCATAAGACCTTATCTAATCCATTCATCTGTGTCTTTTCAAGAACTTAGTAATTCTAAACGTACTCTAAATCCCTCTCACAGTGGATAAAACTTGTTAGAAAAGCATAGGTAGCATAGGTAGTACTAAACTTGTTCAAATATGAAGGTGAGCAAACGTTCTATTATTTTGTGACAACGAAAGAACAATGGCCCTGAAAACTTCCCGACTTAGTAGTGAACAATTATTGCTTTATAAAGAATATGGTTGTCTTAGTTATTCAAAGTTGGCTCTTTAGTATTAAACGTATAGATTATAATCCCAAACCGAGCTGAAAGATACTGTGAGAAGGTTTTAGTTTATGAAAAATTTGAATTACAAGTTGAGCAATCAAAACATGAGCATGAAAATGGCAATATCATCAAAATTTAGAAACGACATCTAGTGCTACAATGAAATACAAAGGTCGGTTTCAGCTCTAAGACTCAACACAGAGCATTATTTAACTATTGTACGCTGCTGTCTTGAAACATCTTTAAACATCGAATTAGTTCTTATGGTTTTTGCTAGTCCGCGCTTCATGACAACTGTTTTAGACGCAACAGCAGTCAATCCTACGGATCTAAGAATTATTACTCTGTATATCATGCATTGCTCTTTTCTAGACTTCTTAGGAACACGTGAAGTTGTAGAAACGTGACTGATATTTAGATGTCAAAACTTGAAAAAACGATCCCACGTTTCAGATTATCTCTTGATTAAACAATTTAGAGTGACAGGCTAAAACATTGTACGGAGTTTCAATGCTCACATATAATCTACAAAATGGACTAAAAAAAGACCGGCGAGTGACGATGGCGCTGCTGCGACATTCCTGAAGCTTGGCTGACATGGTTGTGTGACACTGCAGCCTGCCAGGTGGCTCAGACCAGGTGAAACGTTAGCGAAAACTAAACTGGCCTGACAAAATGATCATAGGGAGCTCAGCGCACAGAGCTCGCTTTCATGTGGTAGAACCACCTGAACCCTACACGGTTTTTGTTTAACCTTTTTTGTTTTAAATCTAAAGGAGCATCAGATCTGTGTTGAACTTTGAAATTACCAGGACCCTTTGCTTCCCTAGATGGTAATTTAAACCCTCGCTCTTTTTTTAAGGAACTCTTATCAAATTATTGTGTTCTATATATTTTATCCAAATCTGTTTCAATGTATGTGGGTAGAGAGAATGGTAACAACGTGAAAAATACATACGAGATTGAGGACAGGACAAAATGATGATGTGCCCAAAGAACAAAAGATGGACGAAAAGCGTTAGACGAAAAATGGTGCTGCATGCCTGAAGAGCTAGAAAAATTAATTGCCTTGCACGTTATGCGAGGTTTTTTTTTTAACTCGATAGAAGAAGGGAAAGAGAAAAACGTATTTGACACTTTCAAAATGGTCATATTAAATGCACAATTTTCCGCGCTGCCCACAGAGAGACAAAATGTGCACACCTGTCTCCCACTGCAATACCTGGAGGTTTAAACACTCTAGTTGTCAAAAGGGTAGGTGGACCTTATTAAGAAAAATTCAAAAGACATGGATGGATCGAGAACGGTTGATGGACTTAGGCAACATTATTGCCAGACTTATCTAATTTATTGTTCCATTGAATGGAGAAGATAAAAGTAATAATAAACTGAATCTATTGAAAGCGAATTTATGAATTCTAAAAGATTTAACATACTATAAAGCCAAAGTTGGCGTATTTCCCGAGATTTATTATATTTACTGCTAATCGTCTTTGGACTGCAGGGTTTTATTATGAATCGGGCTTGCAGTCTGAAAGCAGTGAATGGCAAGAAATCGTAATAATTAAAGAATGCCATTGTAATGCAATCATTCAAAATATTTCTCTGCGGAGATTCATTTACTTGAAAGAATCGACAGTCCTGTTTTACCGTTTGAGAAGACAGGAAAGGTGTTTTTTACGAGTACGCAGAGCGATGAATTTAAAATGCTTCTCTGATTGCATGTTTCGGATCAGCATAAGTGAGACGTAACTGATGAAGAATGAAGATATAGAGCGATTTTGTTTTTTTCCGCGTGGATTTTAGCCATCTTGGACTAATGTTATAGGCCATCAATTAACCGTTTCGGAAAACTCTTGAGTCAGTTTTATTACAAAAAAAAAAACAATTCTGATTACTTTAAACTTGCTTCTTCTTAATCTCCATAATACAAGTTTTATCAAATTACAGCTTTCCGAAATCGAGCTTTAAAGAAATGTCTAAAAATAGAAGAAGAAAGACCGTTCCACTCCTTTACTAAACCAAGCGCATTAATTTCTCGACTCCGAAGTGAGAAGATTGTACAAGAATTATGGTTATTTGTTTAATAAATTCATCGTAAGGTTCTATCCTAATTAAAATCACTATTATTGAGATATGAGTTTTCAACTAAATCTAGGATCTATTTTTCAGTATCGTAAGAAGGGCTTATTAACCATACCCGTCGCTTAAACCACTTGACAATCCTCTCATAAATTATCACGTCTTTCAAAAATAAGGGACCAGACTGGAAGCGAATTTAAAAAAAAAAAAGACAAAAATAAACAAAACCGGAAGGATCTCTCAAGCTCAACACGGATGTAAAGTTTTCTTATTCTAATTGCGAGAGATGTATGTGTATTCTTCTAGTTCACTCTCTTACTCTCTCTCTCTCTCTCTCTCTCTCTCTCTCTCTCTCTCTCTCTCTCTCTCTCTCTCTCTCTCTCTCTCTCTCTCTCTCTTTTCTTTTTTCTCACACACACGCACACGTTATTTCAATGATATGAGCAAACCTGAAAAATCAAAATCTAAAAAAGGGATGAATCTTTCAAGCCTATACGGATCTAACGTTTTCTATTTCTCAATACCGGAGATGTATGCGTATCTCTCTCTCTCCTTCTCGCTCTCTCTCTCTCTCTCTCTCTCTCTCTCTCTCTCTCTCTCTCTCTCTCTCTCTCTCTCTCTCTCTCTCTCTCTCTCTCTCTCTCTCTCTCTCTCTCTCTCTCTCTCTCTCTCTCTCTCTCTCTCTCTCTCTCTCTCTCTCTCTCTCTCTCTCTCTCTCTCCCTCTCTTTCTTTCTCTTTCACTTTTTTTTTCCTGTAGAAAAAAATCAGACAAAAATAATACAAAAAAAAAAAAAATCGGAAAGATCTCTGAGCGCTGTAACTTTTTGCTGAAGGAACCCCTCCTGATTTAAATATATCTGCGAAAATGTGGTGGTCCACCTATGGTTAGTAAATACTATAGTTACCTTAGGCAACGATTACAAAACTAACAGGCAGTAAAAAAAATCGCTTTATGTCATTTTAATTCAACAAATGGAAAGCTGAAGTAACTCTTTATCTTTCTACACGTTTATGGGCCATAGCTATATCGGTACTTAGAATACGAGATGAAGAGCAAAACCTTAGGGCGACAAAAAGTTGGTCACTCTTAGTTCCAAATTCCAAAAATATGTTCCTTATGGTGACCCCCGGGCTCCCTAATTCACCATTAATATACTTATGGCACGCTCATACCTCTCTCTTTATCCTTCACTCAATGTTCTGTTATCTGTCCTTATATTTTATTTCGTATCTTTTTGGAACGAAAAAATACTTTGAATAGGAACGTTATGCTTTCTAATTTTTCTCACTTCCCTAATTTTTTTCCATTGCATACATTGTTGTCGTTTTGAGCTTTTTTAGTTTACCTTATTCCATATTCAGAGACACGTATTGTTTACTGCAACATCTTAATAGGCATACTATTTATATTTTTTTTATATTTCTGTTCGCAGCAGTTCCTAGTACAATCTTCACAACTGTCAATTTTGTTTTGCAAAGTCGTGCCTTATCTTTGGCAGTTGGTAATAAAAATTATTTTCTACTACTTCCTTGATCCGTTATTGTTTCATGAGTATAAATTGTTAACTTTATCACATTGTAAAAGTTCGGGTACATAAACATTATCAGTATCAGCATAAAAACATCAACAGCCCCAATAAGCAAAAATAAAAAAAAATTCAACAGCACCATTTGCAGCACAGAAAAACTATTATATCATTACCAATAATTACTTAGGAACATCACCAGCCCCCCATAAAGAATATTATATGCTTCACAGTACCGGTATGGTATATTAGACAGCAACAGCTTTGATTAGAGGCACTGGAACTTCAACAGCACCGAGACAATATCATTGAAGACTCTAAAAGCATCAGATGTAGTCCAATATAAAAGCATGATTATAGTTAAGACTTTATATAGAGGAGAACACTTTAATTTTAATATTTCTGTTATTTCTGTCAGAATTGAGACCGTGAAGAAAGTAATAAGCTTAGTTTCTAGATCTGCTACCAAGTATCACGCCCTAAAGCCCTGACACAGTGGTTGTTGTATTCTGAAACCTTGGAGTGTCTTTGGTGATTTGTCTTGGACCATTGAAGATGCTTTTGAGAGAATAAATGAAGTTCAGAATTGCAGGCTGCCTTACTTACTGATGAACCAGCTGAGAGAGAGAGAGAGAGAGAGAGAGAGAGAGAGAGAGAGAGAGAGAGAGAGAGAGAGAGAGAGAGAGAGAGAGAGAGAGAGGACATAGGCCTACATTATGAGATGCCTAAAGAATGAGGTCTCAATTTAGTAGTGAAACACAAGAATAACTGGAAACGGAGAAAAGGCCGAGTTAGAGCCATTGAGAGAACGATTGACAGACAGTAAAAGGGAAAGAGAAATAGATCGAGACAGCTAGGGACAGACAGAAAAACAAACAGACTGAAGACAGTAGGCAGGACAGACGGAGATAACAGAGAGATACAAGCAGACAGTGAGGCCAAATGTAACATATTTATGGTTCGGACGAAGGATTCGAAGATCTCAACACATTTGGTAATCGCTGTAAGTTAACAATAACGCAGAGAAAATAAGAATCATATAAACAATTTTTAAACATTCAGATAAAGACTACCGAGGTTGTGATAAAAATTGAAACGTGTGAATATATGTGAGAGATTTTAGAATTTACACTATGTAGTATCGAGACGTCTCAATTAAATTTTTTTTTTTTTAACATTGTCTCCGCGGTAGCTGTGTTTAGAACATCGGTCGGCAGTCTGCAGAACGCGGCTGATTTGAATAATGCGAAAACAAAACCGTGCAACTGTTAAAAGATTGTAGAGAGGGGCGAATCTAGCAGGGAAAATAACCGTTACGGTTGGTTGAGCATACCAAATCCAAAGGGGAATTCCTGCAATCCCCTTCAATAACTCAAAAGAAATTCTGTTACGCCTTGCAGTGGTATTACTATACAGATGACATGTTTTTATATAGGAAAACTCAGAAGATAAAGGTGAATGAAAGTAATACTTTACTTATAATTTATTTAAAGGGGACAAGAAGAAGTATTCTAATAATGGTAAGCTGTGAAGCTTAATTTGGTTAAGATGAGAAGAGTAAAAGTGAGCTCACCTTGGCTTTTTTCATGTTGAAAAGTATCCGAATTTGTGTTGTTTTAACACGTCCATACGAAGTGCTTCAGGCAAAATATATCCATTTAAACACCGAATTTAAACATCTGTTCCATACATTTAACAATGAATCGGTGTGTTTTGTTAAGTTAAAAATCCTTTAACGATTCTGAGTATTTTACTTTCTGTACAATATTTAAAACACTATCTACTTAAATCAGTAACAAGAGTGTGGCAAAAGCTTACTTCACTGCACTTCACCTGAAAAAAAAAAAACAGCACTTTATAGAAATTAAGAGAAATAGATCTAGTCAATCCTGTTTCGGTTTCCCAAAATAGAACAAAAATAAGTAAATCAATTTGAGTGAACCAGTGGAACAGGTGAAAGTCCATACACGAAAGTCCTTGATGGAGATGGCCAGCAAAAATGCTAGGCTTGTGCACTTGTTTTCAAACTTAAGGATGGCACATGCCCGAGATAGGTGAATGTGTCATGAAAGATGAATGGGAGGTAAATAAAACAGGCAGCAAAAGATGAAAGAAGTGGAGCATTCGAGGAGGCGGGGGGAGAACTGGGACTGCTGGAAGATCACGACAGTCCAAACTGTAACAGAATTTAACAGTAAGCTGCTCGATCGGTATGGGGTCGTGGGGCGCTAAGCTAGTCTTGCGACTGGACGAGAGAGAGAGAGAGAGAGAGAGAGAGAGAGAGAGAGAGAGAGAGAGAGAGAGAGAGAGAGAGAGAGAGAGAGAGAGAGAAAGGTGGGGGAAAGTTTTTCGTAAAGGATAACGTCGGTATATTAATATTAACGTTAACCCTTGAATACAATCATCATGGGCATTATGTTAGTCATTTTCGGTCATATGATTTGAAAATGATAGCCACAGTAATTGCCATTTCATTATACATTTAAGAAACATTATTTTAACCGCGAGAATCTTCACATTTATAGTAAAGGAAACAAATCGAAAACGTTGGGGCAAAAAAAAAGACATCATAAAACAGCTATCATCACACGAACCAGTCCCATGCATTTGTCTTATTAAAATATTAGTTTGCGTGTAACTGTTTTGAACGCCACGCTTCAAATCTCACCAGCAATGTTCAAGGGAAGAGAAAGAGGGAAATGACGAGGAGTGTCGGGATCGTGATGAAGTAAGAAAACATTTTTCCGGTAGCATTACTTTGTACTAAGGAGTGAATGAATAACTGTGATTCAAACAGCTTGTGTTGTGGGATAATGTTTGAAACTTGGACATAGAAGATCCTCTTGTGTTGCAGCTAAGAATGTCACTTGATGGTGTCAGCATTCAGCCAGCAGCGCCAGGTTCCGCTATCAATTTACAAGTCTGTTAATAATAATCAGTGAAACAACAAAATAGTCTAATGCCTAGCTTATCATGATGACAATGTGAGGCACATAAACACACCGCATGTATAATTTTATAGATATAACCTATACGGTTTGATTAGTGTGTCGGTAAAAACCGATTGACTACTTGTTTCATTGACAAAACATTTCTAAATAAAATTCTTTTGGGGGGCCAGATTGTTCAGTTAGTAGAGAGCCAGGCTGATATTAAAGAGGTCCAGCATTCGAATCTTGGCTCGGGCTATCTTGTGATGTGGTAGGATCTCATCTAATCAGCCAAGGCCTGGCGAAAGCCCAATATTCTCTATGACTGTAGCTAGGTTATTGCACAGACTTAGTCCTTGCCACAGCGCCTGAAAAAAATAAAAGCAGCTGCATTTGCCTGCTTAACGCGCCAGTTGCGGCCCTTAAAGGCAATCGCTTGGAGAGGGTGCAGGATCAGAACCAACCAACGCAACGTCTCTTTCGGCTAAAAGAATCTTTGGTTGTTACATGGCTGAGTGCGCTTGGTTAATTTGCTGATTAGTTGGTTTATTACCAGCCAAGTCGACTATGGAAAATATAAGAGAGCCTTTAGACAGTGATGGCCGTCTATCGTAACTAAGATTGCAAAGACAGTGGAAGCTTAGATCTTAATACAACAACACAACATATGCTTGTTTTCTTGGCTAAGAAACGGTTTTCAACATTTTTCATTTTTCTCGGCTATTGTTTGTTAATTTAGTGGTTTGATGTATATTGTTTGTTTTGTTATGTTTTTATTTTGTTTCTTTCGTTGTTGTTGTTGTTGTTGTTGTTGTTTTATTTTGTTGGTGTTTTTTTTTTCTTTTTTTTTTTTTTTTTTTTTGTTGATATTTCATGAAACTCCTGCTTTTACATCTATTTTGTCACGTGTCCATTTCGTTTACGGAGAGGACTTTACTTCAACTGTTTGCTTGTTTGTTTGTTCTTGGTTCATTCTTTTTTTTTTTTTGGGTCATATGAATAAGTAGCGTTGGTTACATGTTATTTTAGCTTACAGAAAAACTTTTAGGGAACGAATAAACTCAATCAATCATCGCAAATTATGCGCTGAAAGATTTTTAGACCCTGAGCTTGTCGGTGAAAACAAATTCTCATAACCTATTTACAACTATTTTTTAAAGAAACTTTAGTTTTGCGACTTTCTTTGGCAAAAATGAGCAAAAGAAAGGAGTTGCATAATTTTTTTTCAATGTTATGTGTTTCAGTTCTATATTCCGAGATTTTTTAATAATTAGGGCTGGTCGCGAAGCAGAGATTAGTGAGTTCAAGGCCATAGAACTGGGCACTAAAATAGTCTTTTGATTGGAGTTTTCTCGACCTCTCAACCCAAAGGCTCACCCGAATGGCATGTCTCTCAACACTATCTACAGCAAAGCTAAGATACGAGAGATAAATTAACATGATAGAGGAGGTCTCGAAGTAGGAGTACATTGCACAAACATATGCGAAAGAAGAAGAAGATGATGATGATGATAATGAATAACAAAAACAACAACAACAATAACAACAACGAGAAAAAGGAAGAAAGATAGAAAAAAAAAAATATATATATATACACACACACACACACTGCCATTGTAATATGAGGTGCAAAGATCTCAGATCATCTTGTTAGGGGCATGCAGTATCAATGCAGAATAGCCATAGCAATTTACGACAGGAAATACTATTAAGGAAAGAAGATGTGTTAAATTAAATTGAATCACATCTGCAATAATTTAATCCTTTTTATATTCTGACAAAATTTCCTTTTTCTGTCAAAAATAAAGGACATGAAGATGGTGTGAAGCTGTAATGTGAAGGAGACAAATGTACAGCTGTTTTTACAAGTCATGAAAATTTCTTTGATCATTTCCTCCATCATACTCGGCTCAGCCCTGTGCTTTCAACTATCATGCCTGCGGTGAAATGTTCCCATCAAGAATTCTCAACTTTATTCTAGCAAGTCCTTTTGTTTTGTTTTGTTTTTTACCATAGTTTTTACATAAACTTAAGACAAGGAAGATCTCTGAAGCTAGTTGAAGTTGAAATAACAAGATCTTGTATCTTGAGTACTATATCACTTTTGAAGAACTTTCCAAAGTTAAAAAAAATGAATTAGTTAAAAGAAATAACTTCAGTTTTTACTTAAATTATTGCAAATGTTTTGTAAAAAATGTATTCATAATGTTTTGAATTTGTCATGAATTAGAGTTATCAACATGGGAGTGAAAGAGCATCAATGCTTCGTCGCTTTCAGTTTTATTGTCAACAGTTCACTGATTTGCAAGTGATATCTCAACAGGAATCAGTTTTTCTTGCTGTATTTAATTGAGAAAGGTAAAGTCTTTGTCCATACATGTATTCAATTGCTTGTTTCTTAGACTTTGGAAATAAACAGAATCTCCCTTTCTCCTTCCATGGTCTTCATGCTAAGTTTAAATAAAATAAAAATACCATCCCACTCTAGCTGGCCTCTCTGTTTCAAAGCTGTTTTATTAGTTCTCTATTAAAGATGTGATTCCTGTTTGATTTGGAGTTACTCAGTCAAGTTGGAAATGTTCATTTGGTGCTACCATGCTTTCTTATATCAAGTATCCTGTTAAACCACACCATTATTGTATTTTATTCTAAAAACTGAAAGTTTAGCACTATTCTTTAATTTGGCCATTGATGCTTTATTGTTAAACCTAAATTGTTTGGGGGGTTTTTTGTTGTTTTTTTTTGTTTGTTTGTTTTTTGCAGATGGTCGATACCTTTGCCTATGGGGTGAGTGCAAGAAGCAAGTTGTTTCATCATTTTTCTGTATGAAGATCCACCTATACAAACATAATTATGTCTGACTCCCCTTGTTGCTGCCAATCGACCACACAGCTGTTCTCAGTGCCCCATGATGATTAGACTGGAGAGTTATTTCTCACACACAGAAGGCAATATACATAGAAAACATGTGAGATTCGTGCAAGAATTTTGAAATTTTTTATTAATTGTAAATGAGATTGTTTGTATGTCTCATTGTTTGAATGTGAATCTGAATGATTTAAACTCTTCTAATAATTGATACAGAACTTTTTCCAGTTGTGCAACAGAATGATAGAGTTTGATACCAACTGATTTCAAAAGTATTAAAATTTGTGATAATGAGAACCCTTTTTATTGCAAGTTTCATTCATCCTTACAGGCTTCCTCTGCGGCACATGTGGAAAAAAGTTTTAATGTCATTAGCTGCACTATCTGCTGACCCAAGGGAGGCCACATGTCTGTCCTCATTGCAGCAAATGTTGCACCACAATCAACTGTTTGAAATTCACAGCTCACAGAATCAGTAATGAAAGTTTGCACTCATGATTTTCTATTGTGATTATGCAGTTTTTTTTCCAAAGTTATGGGTGTTTAGAATATACCTAGCTTTGGTCCTATTTAAGTTTTTGCAGCATCGTTTGAAAGATAAAGCTTCTGCCTTCAAAGGTTTATGTTTCATAATGTCATAGTTTATAAAGACTCTTTGTTGTCAGGGACAAGGGCAAAAGTAAGGCATGGCTTGTCATAAACTTTATGTATAATTGTCAAGCACTTCATCTTTAACCACTAAGAGTGTTTATCAAGTACATTAGAATTTAGAGATTGAGACAAATTAACAGTTTACTGGCCGTACCAGCTTTTGATCTGGACTTCTTCAGTGAATAACTTGTTTTTAATCTAATAACAGTTTGAGGGAACTGAGTGCAGGAAGAAGTTTTGTTTATGGTTCTGCATGAAATAGTAGATTAGTTTCAGCAATGAAATAAGATAATCTGTATCTGAGCAAGCCCTAAGCAATATCTTTCTGAAATAGAAGATCCATCATAAAGTTGGGTTTTTCCAGTTTTTTTTTTTTTATTATAGCAGTTAATTTGCAATTTTATCTTTTATATAAAGGAACATTTTTATAGTGCTTCTTCCAATTGAAATCTGAAAGTAATAGAATGCACTGGACTTCAATCATTCAATCACAAAGATACTTATCACCTAACTTATTTATTCCATTGAAACAAAAAAACAAGTGAGAACTTTTATTATCAATTGAATATTGCTGGCAACATCATTACCATTTTATAGCAACCCGAACTTAGACCAGTGCCAACTTTTGGAAGTGCTTTTTCCTGGCTCACCTCATTCACTGTGTCAAATCTTTTTTTTTTTTTTTTTGGTTCTTCAATTATTTTCCTACTTTGAATCATTCTTAGCTTCTTTTTTTTTCATTTTTAGGGGGGTCTCACTCACAAGGTTATGACCCTTTGTGGTAGTAAAATAAAAAAAAAAGCATTGAAATAGTATTGTAAGCCAACTCTCCGTTTTTTCATTCTTTTCTTTTTAAATAAAAATGTATGGTCTATGGCATGACGAGCAACCAATCTTGTCACATTCTTGTACAACAGAAGACACAACACAAACTTAGATAGAACTAGAGACGAACAAATTGGATGAAAGTTGTTGAAATACAAGAAAGAAAAATCATATTGGTGGGGATCAAATTCGTGCTATGCACGTCGCCCAACACTTTATTGTGACAATATTAAGCAGGCCAACAGCAGAGTCATCCTCATCTACATCTTAAGATCTTTAGTTTTAGCTAGCGTGTGTGCATCCCAGCATCTATCCATGTTTGACTGCCTTATTTGTTTCCAAATCTCAGTCTTGCGCAAGCTGCAAAAGGCGCTCTGGTAGAGGTGAATTTCTCGATTCTGCCACATCCAGAGTGCAAAGGGACAACTGTTAAATTGGATAAATCTCACCAAAAAAAAAATAATAATAAATCTGTTCACCAATTTTAATAGTTTAATGCATTTTAATCAGCTCACAAAAGCGTGTTGTTTTTCAGTATTAATGCATTTGAATGTGGAAATGATGAGAGACAATTTTGCTTCTGAAAGGGGAAAGGTGAGTGTTTGAGTTAGAAGTAGGTATGGACAAATGATTCATTGTATTCTTTCATGTAAATCCTGTTGGAATCAATTTGTGTATTCTGGGGTTGAAAATTTAAAAAGTATCTTTATGTAACTATAGCTTATCTATTGCATATTAATCTTTCAAAATTAAAGTCTTTCATGATAATAACCCTCTTTGTTCAAATTAATTTTAATGATCTATATTCAGACAAATGGCCATTCTTGTGCAATGAGTGTCAGAAGGGTTTTGTCAACAAGCCATAGCATAACAACAACATGGCCTCCATGATATCTGTAACATGAAGTTTGATACACAACCTGGCTACAGGGCACACATGAGGAAACATTCTGGTGTGTTGAGTGAGCCATCTTTGTCATTCCTCATTAAGGAAATTTTATACCCATTGAGTAGAATATTGTTTTAAAATGTCATGCCATCTAGAAAAAAAATATCCTTGTTATGGAACATCCAAAATACAGCCATAGTTCTTAGCTGTTTTTTTTTTTTTTGTTTAAAATGAAACTGATAATTTCCAAGTAATGAGTTATACATGTTATATATAATAAAATTCATCAATCATAAGCAATTTTCAATCTTTTATCCAACTTAAGAAACGTTAGTAGAGTAACCAGTTCAAATAAGCTTGATACAATGGATACAATAAAAAATTGGCTATTGGCATTTTCTTCACATCATCTGAACTCTTCATGAATGAAATATTTTTTACGGAAGAATGAAGGAAGCAGCTGAACAAATTTAACTTTTTACTTAGTAATAAATATCAGACTTTTAATAAAATGCCCAAAACATTTTTGCTTCATCAGTAAAGTTTGTGAAGAATTTATGTTACCATTCCATTCTGTGTTTTTGACATGCTCCTAAGAACCACACTTTTTTTTCTCTTACTTAATAATTGTGTCTGCCAGTTGAAAAGTTTGTGTGCAATGTACATGGATGCAGCAAGGTTTTATTCCTCACCACAGATGTAACAGAACCACACCGCAGCTCATCAAGTTTCTACCCAAACATGTCATTATTGTTGCAGGATCTATAACACTCCATATGGCCATAAGTGTTGGAGATCACAAAAAGAAAGGTCAAAAATGTAATTTTAAGTCTTGTACCTTACCAAGAGGTTTTGATTTTTTTTTCTTACTTTTCTTTAACTCAAACCTCAAAATATGGTACATGCATCTTTATCAGATTAGTTTTGAAACATGCAACAGCAGGCAAGTAGGCCATATACCTGTATATTTTTACTGCGAAAAGTATACACCACTTTGTGAAACACACGTTGTGAGAAACAGTATCTCAATGTGATGAAAATTAACTAATCAAGGTAAATTTGTATAAAACTGAGAGATAGATTTTTCCAATCTATTTAACTGTCAGCTTCTGTGGAGGGCAGTGCTAAGTTAGAGAAAGCAATTCTTAGTTATATTTTTTTTTTCAATTTGATTTCTCATTGCTAAAAAAACAACAAAGCATAGAATACAAAATTATAATGATAAAAGACATGCAAAACTTTTGAAAAGAAAGGGAGGTTATGCTTCGGAATTATTTAGATAGGTTTACAAGTAGGAACTATTGAGTTATGTTCCTTGCTTTCCAAAAAAAATCAGTTTTGGTGGCTTAAACGGTTTTTCTTTTTGTCAAATATTGAAAATATTTCACTGTTTGATCTCTTCTGCTTTGTTTCACAGAAGGCAAAACAGCTGCTAGAATTAATAAGGGAGGCATTGCTCATCAAACATCCTTCAAAAGTTGGATTCTAGAATTGTCTGACATGAAAACTGCGAAAACAGAAAATGGACTTGAACTAACAGTACAGTTAGAGCTGACCCACATCCTTGCCTGTCTGTTTTAGAAGTCACTAGATTACTTGACTCACATCAAGACTAACCACAGTCTGATTTTGCGAACTTAATCTCAGTCAAAGACAGTTGTGTATACAGAAAGCTAATTAAGTGTGTACCAACTTTAACCCATTTTTGTTTAAACTGCAGTAGATGTAACATTTTATCCATAATATTTCAGCTAGGATTAGCTTCATTTTTCATCACATTGTTAGCGCTGGTTTACAGTTCTTGAAAAAGGACAAGATAAACTAGTATGTGCACTTTGTATTCTATAACCTGTCAATTTACTTAACATATCCTCAGATTAGTTGAAACAAATCAGATATTGTTAGAAATTTAATTTTGGGGAAGGAGCACTTTTTTCTAACTAGTATTTTTACTCTTGTAGAAGTGACTGCCTTTTTCAAAACACTAATATTTTTTTTATTGCTTGATGACTTGAGGATACCTAATGTTAATAGAATATATTCTTTGAAAGTGTACCTGTGGTATTAGATCTACTTAAACTGGTTGGTTGTGATGCAACTTCTGTTTTGTTTTATTTTATCCATATTTACATAAGTAAATTATGAATAACAGCAAAGTACTATTTGATTACTATGTTACTAAGTCACCTGATTAATAATTAGGTCTTATGGTATAAGTTTTGTATTTATCAAAGAAAAGATTTATTTGTAATCTCTTGTCGCAAATTGTATACCATATTTATATCTCTCAGCATGACGGAACCCATTCTCTTAACTTTTGTTATCTCTCAAGCTTGTGAGAAAGGAAAAAAATCATTTAAAGTAAAATGAAATGTACATTATACAATTCTAATATTGGTATCACACACCTAATGGGCGCCTTTTAAAACTACTCTCTATTCCTCACTTTGCTTTAAGACAGAAATAGAACCATCTATGAATGCAAAATATAGTTGGAGAATTGGAGGCTGGCCCCTCTATATCCAGATAATTATAGAGGTTGAGGTGGCTATTATGATTTGGAAAATTCTTGACATTTTCAAGATAAGGTCATTTAATTAACTTTTACAAATAACCTAAGAAACGGAGAGAGATATATATTATTTAAATTCCATTCAATGTAATTAAGTTACTAAAACTTTTAGTAAGGGGGAGTAAATGCTATTGAATTAAGTTATGAGCAATATTGTTTTGACAACTTTAATTTTGCGTCTTATGTTATGATTTCTCTCTTCACTCTCCACTTCTTTGCAGTTGTAGTTTGACTTAGATTTTCATTAAACTCTTTGCAATTGTTTCTACAAGACAATGCCCTTCCAATAAATTATCAGTTTGGCTTTTACTGTTGTTTTTACCATTTTATCACCTTGCTCAAATTGTGTCCATAGTACAAGCTTTCTACATGCAAAGCATAACTTAAAGATGTTGCTTTGATATTTTTGGTGTCATGCATTTTTGTGCTAAATAAAATTGAAATAATTTTTAATGCTTTTTTACTGGTTTTCATTTCCTTTTATCATATATTTACAAGTAAGAAGGAATAAAAAGATAATTGCTGGAAAAAAGTATTATACTTTTAAATACTGAGCTCAGCTAGCTCTAATGTATTTTTACATAGAAATTGTGTCCGTGGTAATGATGTTCAACACACAACATGGTTTATTTTCAAATCACTGAAATTGAGCAAGACAGCTGCTCAATTGTGCCTCTGTTATTTAAATGGATTGCAATTGAAAATTCATTGCAAAAATACTCTTTGTTGGAAAGGGTGAATGAGTATCCTAGTATTATAGTCCACAAATTTGAAACTTGTCTCTAATTCTTGACAAGTGAGTCTTGCCTCACTCGTGGGCATGACAACTTTTTTTCAAGGTATAAATCAGTTTTAGGTAATTTTATAATCATTTATAATAAAATAAAAAAAAACTGAGACGTAAGCACTAGCACAATACTTTATTTTAAGAACAAAGAACATTTTCATTTTTACAGTACAATTTAATTTAGAAAAATGTCTTACTGAAAGATAGATTGAAGAGAAGCCATATTGAGAAATAGCAGTCTCAGTGCATATGAGACAGGGTTATCATAGTAGTAGTAGTAGTAGTAGTAGTAGTAGTAGTAGTAGTAGTAGTAGTAGTAGTAGTAGTAGTAGTAGTAGTAGTAGTAGTAGTAGTAGTAGTAGTAGTAGTAGTAGTAGTAGCAGTAGTTGTAGTATAAGTAGTAGTAGTAGTAGTAGTAGTAGTAGTAGTGGTGGTGGTGGTGATGGTTTTAGTTATTCATTTAAGACATATGCATCTTAATTGTTTTTCAACTTTTCAATTTACATATAGATACATGTATATGTAACATTAACTTAAAGAAAGTTCGCAGAATCACATGCAATATATGCAGGCCTACATTAGTAGTTGAAACAGATTATCGATACTCAATTGTTTTATTTTTTGAAGAATCATGCAATCAACACTATCAACAAAGTCTATAACAAAATTGCTTCACTTCTTTGAAAAGCTAAGTCACTAAAACGGTGACTGACGCTTATGAACGGGAATCCATCTTATCTCACTTTTAGCTAGACTCGAAGTAGTCCAATTAACATTTTAGACATTTTTTTATTCTAAAAATAATTACTTTTAATGACCTTTTGGTATCGATGTGAAAACAATCTGGAACATAATGCAGAACTAGTTTGCGTTATCATTTTTATGTCATGCTCATTGCCAACGCGTGTTGTCTCACATGGGATGTATTGTCATGACTGTTTAGGAGTCGGACTCCTTACAACTTTATTCTTTTTTTATATTTTAATTGGCAATCGCCATTGACAAAGACTCGACCGAAAAAGAAAACTCGCTTGATTCTATCAGTCTCTAATTGGCTTTCCTCAGCTTTACCGCACGGCCCTTCAATGGTTAAATAACCTAGCGACATGACATCTGATCCTTGTTGCATCGAGTTGTAAAATCTATGTTAAACCTGTCGTTAGTTTGATTGATCAAGGAAATACATGCACCTGCCGCCTGGAACCTTGTCCTTCTTGCTCTAGGTCTGCTATGAAAACGGCTAATCAGGAGTGGACGTGGTAATCAATACTTATGTTTATATTGATGTGCCGTTGAATTAGCTAAAGCCGGTGATGCTGTTGGTGAACTTGCGAAAATCCTTGTTTCACCAGCAGCTGAATGAAAGCCAACTCGTTGTGATGTTGGCAGTTTGTTAAGAGGTAACCTCTCAAGAACGAACATGTAAATTTGAGGGAGGGGGGGGTGGTTTTTTTTTCCTATAAAATTTTAATAGTCTATTGCGAATCAGTGGTAAACAGTAAACATACCGCAAGTTGTGGCTTTGCATATTTATGATGGAATATAAGATTTTTAGATGTTTAGGAAGAAAACAAAATTTCATTACAAAAAAAGGTAAGAAAAAAAAAACCACGAACACACTGGCGCTGTGTGTTCTGGTATGGGAATGAGACAAGTAGCTGTCGCTAAGTTGATTCTGTGTACAAGCCTGTCAGTTCTATATCACCCACTTAGTCAGTGGTTCAGTGATCTCATCTATCTGATGGTCTCGCCACATTCTCAAGACATTTCACATTGTTTCTTGAACAATGCAAGGGGAAATGGCTAGCAAGAACAACAGTTATTGTGGCTGTGACCAACTCCCATAAGTTTACAGATTATCGACATACCCCGCTTGGACGGAAACCAGGCACGAGGCGCGACCCAACGGCCGAGCAGAGGGATAAACTTTGGGCCACTCGGTCTTGCCTCAGGGCTATGTTTCATTAGGCGGTTATTTCAAGAGTTTTAAAATCTCCGAAGTTGTTTAAGTCTGCTCGTTCTTATTTTCACGTCTCTTATGTTCTTATTTGTGTTGAGGTATTCCGGCGCAGTGGATCATGAAGTCTCCTAAGTCATGGCGCTGCAGACGGAGATCCGATCGACCGAAGTACTGGCACTGAGGCGAGTTGGTTATCCCTGATCACCGCTTCAAGTTTCACTCGAGTGACCAAGTGGTCCAGCTGACCATGACTAATGTCCAGATCCATACTGTTACCTTTCCCTGGTCGAGGCCGTAGGTAACAATTATTCTTTGAACTCTTTAACTTGCTCCTTTGCTTGTGACTCGAGTTGCGTCTAGTGCCAGTTGCTTCCTAGCCATTGTGTTAATTATCAGTGTCTCAAAATCCATATGGCGCCGTAGTTTATCCATAGTAAACTAATCGTGAAACTAATGAATCCAGCAAGTGAAGGAGAGTTGTGTTTAATTTGTTCGGTATCAATACATGGATCTCTATCCGAGTGAAAATTATATTTCCCTTTTATTATTTAGGTACAAAGAACTTTTTTTTTTAAGATTTCGAGGAACTTTCAATGCTTCTTTCGCCATATATTGGAATTCTGATTTCTCTCATCTGAGGTAAGTGGCTCGCTTTGCGAATAACGTAAACCAAAAGGCTTCTCATTGTTAAATCAATTGCCTATCAACCAGAATAATGAGTTGCTAATTTCTCAAGCCGCTTCGGCAGTTCTTAATATTTACTGTGTATCATCAATCTGAATTTGTGAAGAGTATTAGAAAAATTATTTCGCATCTTTTGCAAATTAGACGAAGAGGAACTTATATACTTTAAAATAAATGGACTAGTTTTCAAATTCCAGCATCCTCCCCGTTACGACTTACCCCGTTATGAAGAAAATTCATTGAACCCGACAGATTCTAGACACGATAGACTTTTTTATAATACATTTTGCTATTATTTGATAACTGTCTATTTATCGCGATCAGAGAACATCTAGTGTTGAATTTTCTGAACAAATCCGCTTCTCAAATAGCAATGTAGATCTATAACTCAAACGTTTTATTGCTTCTCGTTTAATCTGTCCTTTGTATAATTTTGTTTTTCTATTGAAACAGACAACGCCCATGTTGCATGTAATTACATGTAATTTCGGTGTCGCTATCGATGGGTTTTGCCCTAAATCAGTATTTGCTTTGTACTGGTATGTTAAAAACTGATTAAGTTTCAGTCAGAAGTAATAATCAAATATCGATTTTTGCTTTTAGGTACATGAAAGTTAGCATCTCATCATCTCGCCCACCACCTTTCAGCTAATTTGAGTTTGTTTTAATCATGTGGTGTGTTTGTCTATTTGCTGTTGGGTTTTTCTCATCTTTTGTTTTGTTTTTGTTTGGTGTTTTTCTTGTCGGGAGGGTGTTTGCTAACATGACCCTTAAGATTCCCTGCAGCAAAATAATTCTCAGAGGATGTACGACGGAAGCCCATGTTCTAAATTCTTTTTCATTCTCTCACAGTCTTTCTTCTTTCACTTCTCTTATATCTCTCTCTCTCTCTCTCTCTCTCTCTCTCTCTCTCTCTCTCTCTCTCTCACTCTCTCTCTCTCTCTCTCTCTCTGTCTCTCTCTGTCTCTCTGTCTCTCTATTTGTCTCTCTCTCTTTATCTTAATCTCTCTCTGTATCTATCTCTATCTCCCTTCTCACTCTATCTCCCTCCCGTTATTTTGTTTTGT
This sequence comes from Elysia crispata, assembly GCA_033675545.1. Lineage (NCBI taxonomy): Eukaryota > Metazoa > Mollusca > Gastropoda > Plakobranchidae > Elysia > Elysia crispata. Next base: position 54,865 of record JAWDGP010005718.1, read on the forward strand.
TTTCTTTCCTTTTCTTTTGCTTTTTTATGTGTATGTTCCCCTTCGACACTCACTATCTCTTTGCAAATGTATATACGAGACATTACGTTAACTGGGAAGGAATGGAAAGATCGAATTCTTTATCTGTTTATATGCTTATCGACTTGTCTTATACCCATCGATGTATCTATCTTTCTGCCTGTTTACTTATCTATCTATGAATTAAAGATTTCTATTTCCATATAACGCTTGCTATGAACAACTGCCCATAATATGAAAAGACAATATTGCAACATGTATGGCTCAACCGCGTTCTACAGTGCATTCTGAGGTTATGTAAAGGACGTTTTGCACAGTTTATTTATTTTTTATTTGTTTTCGTTCCATTACTAAATTCTTAATTTTGTTAGCTCTACAGTGACTTTAGAGAAATCCACTAATGTGTTATAAAATACGCGAATAAAGTTTGAATATTTTTATAGGTTGGACATATAAGACATTTGTATGAAAGACATCTGTGTTGTTTCATAAGAAGAAATAAAAAGATGACAGGCATCATTCAGTTACACAACTAAAAGGCAAGGATTTACACATATAAAACGATAAAGACTTTCACGAGTATCCCTATGCATGTCAAAGGATAAGCTTATGCTGATCGTGTTTTCAAAACTTTAGATATCAACTAAAATCTACGCAAATATCCTACTAACAAGTTATTGCTGAGTTGAAAAACAATGATCTCTTTTCTAAGAATAAGGTTCAATTAGACATGATAATATCAACCTCACCCCCCCCCCCCTATTCTTTCCCCGCTCTTTTTCCGATTGTATTTCTCTTCTCTCTTTCTTTCTCTCGCTCTCTCTCTCTCTTTCTCTCTCTTTCTCTCTCTCTCTCTCTCTCTCTCTCTCTCTCTCTCTCTCTCTCTCTCTCTCTCTCTCTCTCTCTCTCTCTCTCTCTCTCTCTCTCTCTCTCTGTTTCTATCCTCTTCTCTTCTCTTTCTTTTTTTTCTTTTTTAGTTTTCTGGCTACTGCGACCTTTTCACTGTTATTTACTTTCCCGACTCCTCCCATGTCATTTATTTAATCCAAATAAATTTAGAAGCAGTCTGTGCTGAGCTTTGTGTTATAAATTATTTTTTTATATAGGACATGTTTTTCTACAGGAGCAAAATCAGAAACACTACAACGCTTCATCAAACATTTATCATTATAACATTTTGGGCACATTTGGTTACTGGTCTATAAAGTTATATAAGACATAATTATGTTGAATTGAATTAACTAATTTTTTTTTTCATTTTTGCCTTACGCAAGCCTTGGAGAAAAAACTCGGATACTGAAGGCGAAGGCACTGTTTAATTGAGTTATGGTCAATGACAATTAAAATTATGTAATCATGCTATTTCCAGTTGATAGTGGAGAATTATATAATTACCTTTGTTTCTTTTACCATTGATCTTTTTTTTTTTCCAATGAATTCTACCAGTGTTAGAAAAGATGATATAAGGAGGCTCATTACAAATGATGGTCAAGATTTGATGTTTGGCTTGAATTATCTCTTGTTCGGATTTCTTAATAGGGTTCATTTGTGAAACAAAGCAAGAAAAACAAAATTTAAACAAAAAAATTAATGTTTGAAAAGAAATGCCTCAAATGGCTTGTAGCAAAAAAAAAGTAATCTGTGATATTATCAAATTTAAACTGACTGTTGTATTTGTTTAGCATTCCCAGGGTAGCCATTTTTTTTAAATAACAACACAAATTGTATTCTTTCTTTGATAAGACAGTAAACATGTACTAAGTAAGAGGTTTTCGTCTTTTTCTTTCCTTTCTAAAATTTACATCAATTAAATGTGATAATTTTATGAGTACAACTTGCAAATTTAATTTCTATACCTTTCCAACAATCATTTAGGTGATCAGAATTATATAAACCTGCATTTCTTTTTAAACTTCATCATATCCTCGACTAAACTCAATAACTGGAGCTTGTACCAACGAAAGGCGAAGCTTTGTCCAGCATATTTAAATCTGTATGCAGTAGAAGTATGGAAAATAAACTAGTCGCAGAAGTAATCCTCTCTCTTAACAATCCTCAAGATCTTCGAGAGGTCTTCAGTCAACAATGAAGAGACGCGTTGGAGAGGAAGGGGCATGAGAAAGATACACTGAGTTTCAACTACAGACCTGACTTACAACTCTTGGGAGATCGATGGGGGCTTCCTGAATAAATATTATTACAGGGATTAATGAGCAGTTTGACCTGGTCCTTTCGCATGACACATTATTATTATGCCAAGATCAGTGGATATTTACAAAGTGTTGTACACACTGTATTAGCTTCCTGATGTCATAAGCAAGCTGGCCCTGTTTTTATGTTTGAGTAAGACAGAATTGTCAGCATGTGTCTCACTTGTATGATAATAGTGATAGTCATATTGGTATCGATATATACATGTATGTGGCTTTCATTATTATGTCAGTGTTTACCACGCACGGTATTACTTATTCCGTAGAGAGTTGGGCTGGCAGTAGGGATAGTCGAAACCCGGCTGGGGCTCTCCGGTGGTTGGGTTGGATCTCATCCAACCCGCCCTATCCTAAAGCTTGGCGACAGCCTTAGAGTTTCTGTGACTAGAGGTTCCAACAAGAATACACGCAGAACTTAAGATGGTGCAGGGTCAGAACTAACCAAACATCTTGACCGCAAACAACCAATTAGCTTGAATTCTCCATCATCTCTCTAACAAAGCATTCCAACGTCCATTGGCTATCGTATAGTTCGAAATTCCTGTATCGAAGTATAGAACGCAATCAAAACTCAGCTTAAATCGTCAAAGTCTGGTTTGACTATCTTTTACGTGCCCATGTACGCGCAAAGTTATTATGACCAAGTCATTTAATGACATTGAAATTCACATTTGATGAATTGATATGTAGAATAATATTCAGGCACAAAGTGTCCCCTTTTAAACGAGCCTAACCAAAATTTCATTTGTTGCTTGAGTCTCTAGTTTATTTTCAGTTCAGATCAACATGTATATCTGAGATGATGAAACGTCGTATACAGCTGAGCGCTACACGGATGTTATAGAAGATGGAATTAATTTTTTTAATTAATTCATTGATAGTATGAGCTGAGTGTTATTTTAGACTGCAGCGTTGTAATGTCAGTATAATTATGGGCGAAGAGTCAACACGATGCTTGGTCAGAAAAATAGGAAATAATTTTCTCTCTTTAATTTCATTCAACGGATGAATTATGATTTTGTCTTTACAGCCATCCGGACTATGTTTTTCTATGTCTAGAGGTGGCTTCAAAGCTGAAATTCCAGAAGCGTCCACTAAACTATAAAACATGAACATTATAAATATGTAAAAAGGCTAACAACCTCCATCAGTCAAGTTTAAAACCTCATTTAAGAAACAAAAAACATAAAGAGACCAAAAAAAATAAGTACAACTGTGTCCATTATTTAGGCTACAAACTGCTGTCATATATGATTTTCAATCCCCGCTTTGAAATGAGCTCTATATTTCTTTAACACTTTGGGGCCGCAAAAGGATTTTATAGAAAGAAACTAGTATTAGCATAATTGAATAGATGGTATCAATCCCTCACTGACAGATTATACAGACTAAATCAAATTCCCTGAGATTCTCGCGAATCCACCCATCATTCATGCTTCGTTTACTGCTCACCCGTGCCGAATGGAATGTGTTGCAATACACTGGATAAAAAACACAGATTATCTGATTGTGTCTTATTTCAGGTTCTTTACATTAACCATGGAGGAGGTATTGCTGGACATACCCCCAGCGGCCAGCACTCTAGATGGGCAGAGCACTGTGGACGCACTGGAGGTACTGAAAACGAAAGAGAAAATATCTGGGTGGAAGTCTAGACTAGCAGACGTATGGTTGACTGATAATCTAGTTTAATTGAACGATCGAGTAACTGTTGATTCTATCACGTGATAGACACCTTTTGAAATTGTTAGACGAGTGCTTTGATCTGTGGAAAAATCAATTGGTTAATTAGCTGGTTGATCAATTAATTGTTTGTTTAAGAGCATGTCCTGATCACCTTAAGTATAGCTTTTGGACTTCCGTTTCGAGGCTCAGGGATCTACAAATTATTTCTACTGATTAAAAAAAAAATTCGAAATGCACTTATGATAGTTTGTTGTTAGGTACGGAAACCATTAAGCAACCCTTTTACTCAAAAGAGCATGAATGATTGGCGCGCTGGCTCAAGAGGTTCCCAAGAGACAAGATCTGGTTGTGGTTCGATTGATCGATCTAGTGATTGGTCAATTGGCTAGTTTTATAGCCATGATGCTATCGACCGGTGATCTTGGGAGATACGTTTGATGCTGAGTGTATTAGAGACTACATCTCTGTGTTAATATAGATCGATGTCAGAAGCTAACACTAAACTGTATAACTTAAATCTTAAACTTTTGGTTTGAAGAAAAACAATATTTTAAATAGAGTAGTGGCAATGCAGTAGCTAATTTTGTTAGTCTTTCAAAAGCTATATTATTCAAAATTAACACAGCTTTAGCTATGGTCAAATATTATACAGCCGAAAAGATTAAAGAGTAAGTTTTGTTTTTTTGCTATTACTATTTTTCTTATCGTATGAAAGTGAATAATCCTGACTGGCGTAATCAAGGCGGAAATGACTTACCTTAACATTATTATCTGATGTTTCCCTTTCGTTGAAATATTTTTACAGCTTATTTGATTGTCAGATAAGATGAATGTTAAAAATATGGCAATGCTTTTCGTCAGAATCTTTTTTTATGTTTTTGTTACATTGTTGTTGTTTTTTAATTTGTTATTTTTCTATCCTGAAATGTATTTTTTATTATATTTGGGATGATTTATATATAATCAAAAAATGTTTTTCTTTTTTATTCCCCAGACAATCCAAGAATATCAGGATGAAGAGAAAGAATATATGAAGAAGCCGAGTCCATTGTTACGAGGAAGTGCCAAGTTCGCGCGCACTCGGCAGACCACAAGTCCTAATGGGCATTACCAAACACCTAGAGTGAGTGGCGAAATAATCACATTCATTTCTGTATTTATTCATTTTCACTTGGGTTTCTTCTCTTTGGTGAAGAAAATGTTTTGTGAGCGTGTAACCGGTTTCAATAAAAAAAAAAACAAAAAAAAACTTCTTATTCTCCTCTGGCACACTAAAAAATGCTGATGGTGTATTAAAAAATTTGTCGGTTCCATTTTCCGGGTTATTTCGAGCATGATCCTATAATAGGCAAGCGTGTTTCAACTTACAAATATATCTATACGTTTAGGCAAAACACTGCTGAGCACTGGGTTTTTTCAGAAGTAATAGCGGTGTTAGCGGAATGGTGGTGTTGATGGTTATGTGCTGGTAATTCGAGAAGATTCTAGCAGTAATTGTAAAATGCCAAATTATTAATCAGTAATATATTAAATGAACATTTTACCTATCAACTGTCTATTTCTGAACAGGTAATGATAACACAGCAAGAGCAGAGTGACGTGAGCCAAGACGACTCTCTGGACGAGGAAGACTTCCAGTTCCTGTTCGGCCAGGACGATGAGTACGACACAGACCTAGAGATGGATATTGACCGTGAGAGGACGAGGGAAATAGATTGCGCCTGGTCAAGATTAGTGTGGCTTGGTGCATTACAATCTCGTCTTATACTTGTCTCCTTTACCCACCCTACACATTACAGTTTATATTTAATTTTTTTTTTTTTTTTTTTTTTGGATTTTTTATAAACGCAGAGAGGAACATCTTTTATTCACACTCCACTATTTGATATAAGTTATTTTCACTCCGCGATTGCCTAATATACAAGGTTAAATAACCAGATATAAATAGCATGATGCCAAAATAATGTACATTTTGTTCTATATTTGTATCTATCTGGGAATTCTTGCGAGGACGTTACATCACGGTACACTAAGCTTTTTGCCTGTGTGTCTTTCTGTATCTCTGTGTCTCTCTCTCACTCTCTTTATATAAATCTATTCCGCCCCCCCCCCCTCCCCCCCCAAAAAAAAAAAAATCAAACAAAGGTTTCATCCAAAGTTAATATTTTCCCTACATGTGTGATTAAAACCCATTTACTCTACCTGTAAGTTAAAATCCTTCCTTTGTAATGTTGATGTGAACCGCAGAGTGGCTGCAGGACGACAGGAACCAGATCACAAACGACTTCACAGGGGAGAAGACCTATTTGGCGGCGTGCGAGTACAAGGGTGTCACGCCAGTCACTTATTTCATTCGACACATTGAGGACAGTGAGGTGGTGCTCCGGTTTAGAGGTCTCGGGCCAACTGGTGCACAAGCACTTAGTCTACCGCTCAAGGTGAAATACCCTATAGTTTCGTTTATTGTTAATTATCGTGATCATTGTCACCATTATGTCTCCTCCTCCTTCTCCTCCTCTTAAGCAAGCCAATATGCTGCGACTATCACAAAATCAAAGACATTCCAGAAGAAAAACCAATTTTACATTATGTTTACACGTCATCATGAAATGTTTGAGAGTGCCACCTTTTTTATCATACAACTAACACAGATTTGGAGCTATTTTTCCTATAAATCTCATTTTTTAAAATCCCTTTAGAAAAACAACACGATCGAGAAATTGGATTTGGAGGGTAACTGGATCGAAGTGAATGGTTGCACATCAATAGCGGACATGCTTTCCGAAAATATTTACATTTCAGATCTCGTGAGTACATTTTAATTGCGACAATAACGTTTTTGACCGAAAGTGCATTTTTAGTTTCAGAGATTAGCAGAAAATCATATGCATTGAAAAAGTAAACTAAGCTGCATGCACTAGAGAAAGTAGCAAACTTGCAAAAAGTTTAATTATAAATTTTTATATGAAATTCCGATTGCATAAGTCAAGAATAACGCATCTATTGATGTTTTACGACTTCTTACTCTACTGACCTCGGTCGGACATTTTTCTTTTCAAACGAAGCTGAACAACTGAAATTGTATACAATAGATGCTATTTGAAGTTTAAAAATAGCAATCAAGTTCTAAGTATACATCATATATATATTATCATAAAGCATAATTGTCTCAACTGATTGTATCCTTATCTTTCAGATCCTTTCTGAAAATAGAACAGGGAACGACGGGGTCATTGCTATGTGTGGAATTTTAATTAAGAACGACAACATAAACAAACTTGACCTGTCTGGTAAGAAGCATCGATGAATGTATTTATCGTTAATAGTTGTTTGCTTTTTCATTGCTTTTATTTACAAGCTCCACAGCTCTTTCTCTGTCAGTTTAAAAATGTGTACAAGCTTTACGAATCGGTGTTCTGAATAGCAGTTCAAAATCGAAGTAGCTATTCAGGCTTGAAACAAAAGATGAAATCAATTCATTTTGGCATGAAAACTAGGATCGAGATATTGCCAAAGGTTCCACAAAGACTTGCCGAATCTCTCACAGGGTCCGAATAACTGGAGCTCAAGAATCGAACTTGAAAATAGAGAGAGCACATTCAGAAGCAATCCTTCTTTGTTAATGTATAACACATAGCTTTTTTAGAGGAGTAATGGTCTCGTTCTAATGAAAAAATCACAATGCCTCCAAACTCTAGGTGGGTTGTTTAGATTTTTCTCTTACAATGAATTATATATATCAGAGTGACAATTGCCTATTCACAGGTATGCTTTTTTGCCAATCTTTTTTTCCCTCATCAAAAGGTATCAAACATTAACAGAAATTTGTTTTGAAATTAATACAATAACTATAGGCCTTTGATCAAGTAGCAAACATACATTTATATATCAATTTTTAAAGATATTTTTGTCTGAAGGCATGCAATATAGACTTATCTAAGGGTATCTTGATAGGTAAAAGTTTTAAGACTAGTTTTGTTTCTGTTTTTAATTTTAAATGCCTCTATCTTTCTCTATCACTCTCTCTCTCTCTCTCTCTCTCTCTCTCTCTCTCTCTCTCTCTCTCTCTCTCTCTCTCTCTCTCTCTCTCTCTCTCTCTCTCTCTATCTATCTATCTATCTATCTATCTATCTATCTATCTATTTATCTCTCTCATCTAACTCTCCTTCGACACAATATCTCTTAATCTTTCTTTCAATTTAGCTACCTTCTTTATCTTTTTATTCATTGATTTATTTATCCATCTTTCTTTTTATCGATCTATCTATTTTTTTAACCTACCTATACACACATATTCTATTAGCCGGGTGTGAAAGCAATTGTCTGATGTAAACAAGCCTTGCAAAATAAGAACGAATTGTAAAGAGCCAATCACTTTTTTCCTATCATAAAATGTTAACCACTCGCTTTCAGGGAACATTGATAAATATTAGTCTCATGGACTTGTGATCCTGAGGGATAAGCAAAATGCACAATGAGAAACTACGAGTAGAAGAATAAAAATAGATCCTGACGTCTCATCGATTCAATTGTTTTTCTTCCATGATTTTACTCTGCTAGGGTTCGTGTTCAAAGAGTTATAGATGTATTTGTGATATATTATGTGCTCCTAACCAATGCCTTATCTTTTTTATTTTTCTTTCCTTTCATATCTTAGCCGCCATATACTCGTTTCACATTTGCCTCTTCTGCTTTATTTCATATTGCACGAATTTTTGCACCTGAAACTCTTTAGATACGAACAATCTACTGATTCTCTACATTTTGCAGGCAATGTTTTGACAGACGCCTCTGCCGAGGCTATTTGTGAAATGTTGAAGGTACGCAACTACATAACATAGCCTGGAAGCCAATCTCATTTTATTTCCCCACGAATTCATTCATCAATATAATTAGGTGGAATGGTGGCATTTTTTTCTTGATCAATAATAAGGATTGGTTGGGGATATTTTTGAATCAAAAATGGAGGGATTAGGCAAATTATCAGTTATTATCATACGTTGATTAATTATAATTATTATAATAACAAAGCATTTGCATAGAGGAAAAAAAATTTCAACAAAAAAATCTTCATTGAGTGTGTGTGTGTGTGTGTGTGTGACGGGGAAAAGGGGGAGGGCAAAACTCTCGTAACGATTCTAGTTGAAATTATCTGGTGCAACATTAATTAACCTTGCAGCCTACACGGAACCCATCGAGTTTAATAAAGAATAACATAGTACCAACATTTTTCTTGACGTACAAAAATGAGATCATAGAGAGAAATTTCGTTTCTTTTTATATTTTTTTCCAGAAAAACACAGCATTAAAGCATCTTCTCCTGCGCTACAACAACTTCGAGGAGAACGGAGCAGTCCACTTCAAAGAGGCCCTGGCTACCAATGAGAGCTTGGAGACGCTGGACCTCAGCTGGAACAAGTTCCGCACCAAGGGCGCCATCTACATCGCTGAGGGCATACAGGTTCGATGCTCGGCAAAGATTTTCTTTGGAAATGAGCTAAATGTTATAGAGTTTAGCATTTCGGTTTTTATTTTTCGTTTTACAAAGCTCAAATGACAGCCCGGCCTCAAACTGCAAAATTTAGATTATTATTGTTCAATCAAAAAATCGATTACTGTCGGCGCAAACTCACCCTCCTCCTCCTCCACCCTATTATAATTTGTATTATTTATCGTTATAATTACTGCTGTTTGTTGTTGTTGATGTTGTTGTTGTTGTTGTTATTATTATTATTATTACTATAGCATTTTTATTATTATTAACATCATCATTATTATTATTACTGCCATCATAATCATTATCATCATCCTCACCATCATCATCATCATTTTCTTCATATTATTTTCAGTCTAAAACAGATTGTCCCACTAAATTCAAATGGATCAAATTCATCTAAGTATTGTGTTCGTTACAGAAAAAAAAAATATATTTTATTTCACGCCAGGAAAATTTCGGACTACGCTGCTTGAATTTTGCTATGAACGGACTGGGATCAGAAGGGGCTGAAGCTATGGGGAAAGCTCTTAAAGTTAATCGAACTCTTTTGCAATTGGATCTCAGTTTCAACAGAATACCCCAAATCGGAGCTGGGTATTTAGCAGTTGGTTTACAGACGAATGACACATTGCAAGGATTAAAGGTGATTCTCGGTTACCCAATATTTGAGAGAAAAAACAAAAACAAAAACAAGAACGTGAAAACAAGTTTCTACCTAGATGATAATTTTTCAAACCTTCCAGATGTTTGGTCTTCGTTCAAGTGTCTTCGTTTAATGTCTTATAGAAATGTTAACATTTTTGTATAAAAGAAAACATAATTATAAACCACATTTCTCTTTAATTCTGATAAAAAAAAAAAAGTTAAGTTTCACATGCCCCTAGGAGCACTAAAATCTGTCAATATAGGCCATATGGTTGTGCAGTTCGTTGCAGCCTCTCATCATGTTGTGTTAACCCTTGCGTTGTCAGCTTTCCTCAAACCCGATTGGCAGCGAGGGCTCTCACTGTATTCTCTTGGCGGTCGAGAAGAATGATAGCAGTGCTCTAATCTATCTGGAGATGTTTGTAAGTATTATTATAGTTCAAGAACAAATGCAGATATTGTTTTCATTGACTTGTATGACAAAATGAAATCATACTGATAAAAAGAAAAACCATACTACAATTTTAGTATGTTCTCTTTTGCGTATACTCTTTTTGACGTTATAATTTAAGGCCAAAAAAAATTTAGTGCGGAGAAAACGCATCATTCATTCTGACGAGAAATCATTAGTCATTTTCATTGTTGTGAAATCTTTTGAGCGTTTAACAAAGTTATAGATATTGACGATAATGATGATGATGATGGCGATGTTGATAAATACCATGGTGTTTATGATCAAAACGCTGCTGTTTTCAAAGATATTGATAAATATGATGATATTATGATTTTGGTAAAGACTAGTAAGCCTTGGATTTTGGGTATATTGATGGTAATCGAGACGATGTGGCTGAAAATGTTCAAATATTCCTAAAAAACACTTTGAGTATACAGTTTATCACTACATTTCTTTTCATTTAAAATGGAAGTGTAGTATGCTGGCATTCGATTGTTTCCCACCCATTGTTCCATAAAATGTTTATATGGTCTAGATTGTAAACTATAATGTTGAACTTTGTTGTGTTTACCTTCCTTTTCCTCAGAACATCCGTGTGAACGATGAGTTTGACGAGCTTGAGAAGCGCCTGAAAGACGAAAGAGACCTCACGATTCTTCACGCTGGCCTCAAATACGAAACGTCGCTGTCGGACCTCAGGAGGTCAGTACAGTTTTTTGGACAGGTCAAAGTTTATTTAAGAGTGACTTTACTCAATCATTTTGGCCTAGAAAAGATTACATTCAATGTTTCATGTTATTGATCCGAGAAATGATCTATGAGAGGATTAAGTTGAAGCAAGGAAACGAACTTGTTTAGTTTTCGTAAAAGTATGTGTATTTACTCGAAAATTTGATCCAGAAATGAGGTGAGATTAAAAAAGAAAATGGAAGTGATGAAGGCTGATATGGATGGAGAAAATTATGGAGAAAGAGAGAATGAGATGGTGGAGGACGAGGTATTGCTCATACTAATATCCTAGTAGGCGTTATGGTTTTTAAACCTTCACCGAATCTGGTTGACTTCAAGCACTGTTGCCAGGAACAGTGTATATCGTAACAAACGTCGACCTTTGTTGCCCTCAGTAATCTTAGCATGTTTTCCCAGGGCGGAGCCCGAGGATTGGTGGATCCGTGACCCCATGACAAAGTTAAAACGGTACGTCAAGGAAAACGGTTATCGCCTAATTGATCTCTTCCGGGACTTCGACAAGGACGGCAACCAGCTCATCTCCAAGGAGGAGTTCACACTTGGGATCAAGGTGCGAAACAGTAACTTTTGTGTCTTAGCTTTAGGAAGAGCTTTTTAGGTATGTTACACCCAGTCACGTCCTAAGTGAAAAAAAAAAGGATAAAGGGCAATGTCCTGATGCTTATAAACATTTTGTAAAATGTGATTTACCCCATATTGGGTTATAATAAATACCGTGTCTGGACTATACAATTTCAGCGAAAATTTTATGGAAATCTAAACAGTTGGGAGTTATCAAGGCCGCCACAGAGAAGTTAGATTAACATAATCAACATAATAATGCATCCTTGCTTACGCATGAAATTATTACTCGTTTGCAAGTTCTTTCAGTATATCAAGCAATTAAGCTTCAATTAAGAATTATAATCCGTTTAAAAGAGCTAGCGTTAATACCAATTCTTAATGATGTGTTATTTCAAGTCAGAAAAAGGTTTTTAAAAATGCGCAAAGTAACAGAAGTATTCTTCAATTATAAAGTAATATGGTCATCTTCAAAATGCTTTTGGTTGTCGGAAATAGCTAAGGATTTCAAGTTTGGTGGCAAACGTTTTGGCAACATGTATAAGTCAACCTTACGCACCTGTTTACCCAAGTCGATGAAGTGTGACGATGTTAGAACTTTGATGTTTAAAAAACGCTCAAACAGGTATTACTAAGTTTGAAGATATAGTTTATCCAATTTACCGAATCTGATATATCTGGTAGGATTGTTTAAAATCATTGGATCTGCTCACTCAAGTAATCGTACTGTAAAATATATCCCCCGTGCTAAAGTATCTTCTATCTTCTATCTATACATGTCCCCTCCATGTAAAAGATTAAACTCCCTCTCTAATGTACTCACTATATTATAATTAATAGGGATATATAATTTTACTCTAATTTATAAAATTTGATTATAATTCCTTGCAAAGGACTCAAATTCTATAAAACAAATTATTTGTACTTAAGATAAATTAATTACAATCCATAATAAATTTTCTTTTAACTATGTTACAAACATATATATAGATTTATGTGACAAAATAAAAACCCAACAATATTTTAGAATTTTATATTTTTATTCTAATGAATTCCCCCCTTATACATAATACAAAAACAAACCAATAATCTTAATAAACTAAATAAATATATCTATAAAACAAAATTATAAATTAAACCTACGCTATTAATTCTTATATAAATTTTATCTTAATTACATTTTTCTTTTCTTTCCTTGTATTCCACGTCTTGCTTCCAACTACCAGATCTTTGTTCATACACCAGTTCTTGTAAACACACACCAGTCCTTGTCCTCTCACACACACCAGTCCTTGTTTTAATAGTCCCTTTTCTTGACTTCTTTCTTTATCAAAATTGTCTTTTTCAGAATATAATAGTTGGTTGTTTTTTTTTTCCTCATGTATATATATATATATAAACACACACAAAGATTTTTTTTTTTTTTTTTTTTTTTTACTCAGTTCATGAGGCCGTTTCCTTTTGTATTTCTCAGCATAAGTATAAATTATTTTTGCTTGTCACTTAGGACAACTTTTTTTTTTTTTTTCCATTTATGAAGCAATAAATTGCCTTTTCCTTTTGCTAACAATAATTTCGCATATTGAAGATTAGGAGATTTGTTTAAATGTTATTTTGAATATTTGTTTCTTTTTTTATTTTTTTTCTGTTCGGGTGCTAATTTTTTAGTATAAATTTTTCCTGCAACAGAATAGGAAAACAGTTTTTAATTTAGCATCAGCTATTCAATCGATCTATATTAACAACAATCAACAATATCATGATTTACTAGACATAACAAAGAAAAACTTCTGATAGGGAATTAATTATTTCTTTAAATCTCTAAATTCGTTATTATTTTACTATTTATGTTAATATTAATTAAAATCTAAATCTTGATCCAGATCTTATAATTTCTCACCTCTCCCGATTTAGTTTTACAGATGTAAAATCTCCTGTCTTTCTCAACAAAAATGCTATGTGCAAAGAGGGCGAACCCTCGTGTTCGTCGTCTTTTATAGTTCCAGGCTAAATCTAAGGCTAAGGCTAAGGCACATACATTCTCGCTTTTCATTCCCCAACTGCTTATGAACTTCACTCACACGTACCAAAAAAATTGCGAGGGAAAAAAAGCATTGTCACATGCTGTCGTTTTTTTGTTTTCTTACCATTATTGCTATAGGCTTATTTGGGTTAGTAGAATGACTAGATTATAATTTCCCCATTTCCGAACAACTAGTACCTTTAGTGTGTTATGGAAATGCAAAGTGACAAAAGAATCATCCCGAAAGTCTTTTAAATTACTGTTTTATTATTAAAAACCTAAAAAACTGCTGCTTATTGATGTGTAGTTCTATTATGACCTTGTACTGATATTGGTCTTGGCCAGTACAGGCTACATGCAAGCTAAACGGCTTACTTCAAATTTAATCTGTTCACGTCATTTTACAAAGATAATTATGATTAAAGGTTATCAAAATGGGATCTGTGACGAAGTTGCTTTACAGCCTTCATGCGGTTCCTGATAACATGCCTCTCAGTAGTCAAGGGAAATACAGTATAATTAAACTGTGCATTGTTACACTTTGCTCTCACCTATATGTTTTTATATTTTATTTATGTTTCTGTTATTGTCTTTTGTTACTGAGGCTTTTTTTTTTCTTTTTCCCAGGCATGAAGTGTAAAGAAGAGATAGATAGGCTGGATATCTAAATTTTATTTTAGAAAAGTGGAATTATCTGTTTCAATTTTGATAAAACATTAACTAAGCTTGAGGCAGCTCCACAAAGCCAAGGTTTTAACGAAAATTATGTTGCTTTGTTGTTGGTTTTTTCTGCAGCAAGCGGGAATCATTCTGAGTGAAGAACAGATAGATGAACTCCTCAGAAAGTTGGACAAAGACAAGAACGGATCTATCGACTTTGGGTAGGCTTTTCTGTATTATACGAATGTCCATTGATTCATTAACGGGGGATAAAAAAACTAATAGATAGATAGTTGGATGTACAAATAGACAGATAGATGGATGGGTGGATGAATATATATATATATATATATATATATATATATATATATATATATGTTTGTGTGTGTGAATGTGTGTGTGCGTATGTGTATACAGGTAGAGAGTGCTCTTCACATATCATTAGCGTCAAAGAGATTCATACCAGCAGTCGCCTACTTGGTTCCCCGACTTGGATGATTAGGTCCTACATACAGAATTTATTGATTTCATTGCATTTTATCATAGCTTTATTATATATCTATATATATATACACGACAGGTTGCTCTTGTACAATATAGGCTATAAAAATACTTCTTTTATCGACTTTTTCATGCTATCTAGAGAACTTATCGAGGGTGACAGGGAATACAAAAGGTTACGTCGTGAATGGGCGGAATCAAAGCAGAGGAAGAGGGAGGAAGAGCTAGAGAAACAAGCAGCAGAGAAGACGGAATCTGCCAGAGACATCTTGGAACGTTTAAGTATCTCGCTACAAGGCGACCGGAAATCGTCTGTACAAGGAGAGCGTCACTCTTTAACACAAGAAGATCGAAAAACGTCTGTACACGGAGAGAGTCAAGCTGGAGATACAACTTAACTTTATGTTGCTGTCTAGCCTTTTGTCTCTTGTTTAAATAGCTCTGCAATGTCGTGTCTTGCATCTTGGTACTTTTTAATAAATGAAAGCCTCTGAGGGAAGGTTATTGTCCGGCTCTTCCAATGTTGGGTATCTGTGATGGCTTTCTTTAAAGCCTGCGATCAGAGATGGAAAGAAAACAATACTCAGCATCACCCAGGTTTTGCTGATCTTCTGTTTTCAAAATCATTTTAACGAGTTTAATTATTAGTTATAAAAAAATGTTATCGATATGACTTCTATTTCTTCATATCGGAGAAACAGCGATTTTTCAGTTTTCAGTGAAAAACTCTTATTGTGTGATTTTCAGTTAAGGAAAATGCTTAATAGTTATTTTTAGTACTCAATGTGTCCTTTGGTCGTGATAGTTGTTTTCGTTCATTTTTTTTAATTAATCTCAAATTCTGCATCGCTGGGTATCGATTTGATTTTACATTCAAAAATCTAGTTGTTGCCACATTATTATGTATCTTCATTTCATTATTTCAAAGAGACGGTTTTGTTTCATAGCCAATTTAAAAAAAAAAAATGTAAATATGGCAACTAAGCTCTATGGCTTAGCTTCTAGTTGTGAGATGAATAGATTTATCACAATCGATTTTCTCACGTTTGTGCGACATTGTTTTGCTTTTGAATAGAGATAGCACTAGGTGTATCGAAAACGAGGGGAAAGACAGAGAAGAGATGGATTGAAAGAGAAACACGAGGTCAAAAATAGAGGAAGAGTGAGAGGGTCATAAGACTGAGGATGAATTAAGAGAGAAACATTGAGAGATACAAATAGATAGAGAGTGACAGAGAGATAGATGATGGAGAGGGAAAGCATGGAGAAAAAGATGTTTAGAGAGAATGAGCGTGTGTATGAGAGAGAGAGAGAGAGAGAGCGAGGAGTAAAAGAAATGTACAAGTATAGGTAAGAAGCTCGCGAATTCTTTACTATAACATTAGATCACGTAAGATAATATGGCATTCAGAATATGCATTGACTTTTATCCATTAACTTGTACATTTGAATGAGAAGCATTTTTTTCATGTTTACAAAAGTTCAAAATTTTTTCACGTGACCTTCATATCGACAAAGTAAATGCAGTAAATATTGTTTCCATTTTGCAAAGGATCTAAAAAACAAGTAACCAAAACAATGAATATTCATGATTTTAAATGACTTTCTACAGTTTTCGTTTACAATCGAGGCATGTCAAGGAACAGGCCGAGTAGTCGACATAAATGAAAGTGTAAAAGCTATATCATTTGACCATTTGACCATTTGACAGAGTTAGGACAGTTAAATATTAACTATGGGCCTGTGGGCTGAACATAAACGTCGCTCTGAGCACATTATTCTGTCCTAACTATGCTTAAAATTTAAAATAGATCACTATAGCCCTTAACATGCAAAAGTTTGTTCACTTTGGTGACTTGGCCTCTATTTAAGAATGCCTCGTTCACAGTACATATACATGTATAATTATAGTTTGCTCAAGAGACTTAGTGTTAAATTTGAAATTTTTAGACCTAATCAACCTAGAAATAATATATCTCAAACTAATATTCTAACATGTAACATGAAACAACGAAAAAAAAAAAGCATTTCTCTCTCTCTCTCTCTCTCTCTCTCTCTCTCTCTCTCTCTCTCTCTCTCTCTCTCTCTCTCTCTCTCTCTCTCTCTCTCTCTCTCTCTCTCTCTCTCTCTCTCTCTCTCTCTTTCTCTTTTTCTGTGTATCTATTTTTTATCTATCTATTTATCTATCTCTATCTTTCTTTGTTTCCCTCTCGCTCTCTCTTTCTCTCAATGTGTCTCTATCTCTCATTTTATCTTTCTATCTCTCTCATAAATCCAAACAGAATGGCAAAACGATGCACTTGAAGGATAATTTGATAGTTATAAAGGATTAAAAAGGATGTGTGTCTTTAAATAGTAATACAAAAGTTGAAAAGTAATAGGACACAGCTTAAAGTTTGAGGGAAAAAAAATAATCAAAAAAGGAACAATAAAATTAATAATTTAACGTATAAAGGTTTCGCATTTAATGCGGCTTCGTCAGAAATGTACAAAAGTAATTCACAGATTATGCATAAAATTGAAAGAGCCTTTCTATCTCTCATACACATACGAAAGCGGAATGAACGAGACTCAGTTATAATTTTAAAAAATACTCCTTAGACTAGATCAAAGAGGTAAAAAAATTTTTTTTTTAAAAACCTGGCCAAAACCAGATAATGGTGTCTAGGGTTAGCGTGACGTGATTTGTTGGATCTCCAACCTACATCCTCTGACCTAACTCTCCTAATGTGGCGACAAAAGAACTCTTAAATTAGTAGCTGAAAATAGATCTTGGTGGCTTTTGGGGCACACCGGCAGAGGACTGAGCGGTTTCTTTATAAAGAATTAACTTGTAATTTGCTCAATGATTGTAAACTAGGTTGGCTAAAATGGTTAGGGCAGGGTAAGAAACTTAACAATCGAGTCTGAATCTCAAGCGGTGCAAAACAGGTAGTAGGCAACTATCTGGGAGTGATGGGCTAGGTGTGGGACGACTCCCTAAGAGTGTCGGGAGGTTAGGACTAAAAAAAAAAACTGCAAAGACTGACTTCTCAGAAGATTTCCTGTTATTTAGCTGCCCTATGGGTATCTTGGTTAACGGGTGCATAATACGAGTCTAAACAAACCTGTGACCATCTGACCCCTGAAGTACAAATTTTATTTATATAGGGTTACTTCCTGTTATAAATGCCAGATAGGTATGAATAATTAGAGTAAAATTTGGGATAGTTAAAAAAATATATGTTACATTCTGGCATTTTTTAGGCGGAAATGATGCTTTTACTAAAAGTTTCCATCAAGCGTGGATTCGAAATCCGAATCTTAGTTTGAAAGGCCTAGATTTTTAATCTATAATTCTCAATCTACGCCAAATATCAAAGCATCCCAGAATGAAGATGACGATCTGTGGTAATTTGATGATTTCAATCTAAATTCAAATTATTATATTAGGTCTAGATCTAGATCTATAACTAGATTACCAAGTCTTTGGATTTTCGAGATAGATTAGTTGTAAATACATATGATTAGATTACAGGGAGCACAAGAGGGTTAGATGGCTCACAACTTCAGAGTACCGCGAGGTCAGGAATGGAATTCGCTTCCTTCATAAAGTCTTGATTTCACATTTATTTTTTATTTTTTAAAGGTCGGCTCAGGTAAAGCGCTACCTGATTTGCCAGGGCGAAGGTGCTATTTCTCGCCGATCATGATCCACAAAACAAAGCTCTTGACCCAATCAGGTCGGCCATCAACTCAATTTTATAAGCGTCTTTCATCTAATACAAACGTAACGGAGCCGGCAAGCATGAAAGGAAAAACTTCACTTTTCATATCCCTATTTTCACAAATACTCGAAAATCAAAGACACACACACACACACACACACCTCAAGTTCAAATATACCCCCTTTTTTAAGGGGAGGGGGAGGGTGAAATTTAGTAAGCAGAAACACCAGCCAAAAATTGCATCTTTGTTCTGTATCTTCTTTATTAAGTTTTAGGGATACTATATTTAATATAGAATTAAAATCGAACTGTCTACAACAGATTATAAAATATATTTCGATTTGTTTACGTCATCGACTAAAAGCTATAAAATTCCTAGGCTGATACGTGGGTTACAAACTACAGCTGTACCAAACCAAAGCGCCACCAGACCTCATGCAATGGGTGCTAGCACATGGCCCATACCACTTCGCATCTCCCCGAAAGTATATGCGATACAAAAACTCTTGAAATTGAACTGGAAGTTAACTGCAGTATCATTGGTTTCAAATCTCAAATGAACATCATGAATCGGTTGTCATTTCAATTTTTGGCCCCTCCCTCGAATGGGTTTATTACGTATGATTATTGAGAAGATACAACGTGCTATAACAGAGGGGTCCAATCGATCGCAGGACGCCACAAAATGTAGGGGGGGAAAATGTAAATAAGTCAAAGAGGACCATTGGGTCTGAGACCTCTATCTTATTTCACTGATGCTCTGTTTCGTCCGTTTTGTGGGTAAACTAATGTAGATGTCATAGTGAATAATATTTATTGTTCATACCTTCATTTCCAATAAGAGCTTCAAATCAACTGCAAAATTATTGTCTGTTATTGCATCATAACATGATATAAAATCATTCCGGTCGCATGACAAGCAGAGGAGAAGAAAAGAGAGCAAAAAGGGAAAAGACGAGAAAAAGAAAGGAAGGGGGGGAGGGAGTTTTTTCTGTTTTTGTTTTATTGTTTTGGTTGCTGTTGTTGTTGTTGTTGTTGTTGTTGTTGTTGTTGTTGTTGTTGTTGTTGTTCTTGTTCTTGTTGTTTTGTTGTTGTTGCTCTTGTTGTTGTTGTTGTTGTTGCTGTTGTTGTTGTTGTTGTTGTTGTTGTTGTTGTTCTTGTTCTTGTTCTTGTTCTTGTTGTTGTTTTTCGCCTCTCGTCTCCTCGAGTAAAATAAGGAAAGGAAGAGGGACAACAACAGAAGTAAAAGTTCCATTAAAAAAAGCCTCTTTCAAACTATTCTAAAAATAAAAGACAATTATTTTGTTTCAAAGGGATATGGCCGTAGAGGCCAGGATGACAAGATGGAGCAGGATGCACTGGCCGTTTGTATAAAAAAAAAGAACATAGAATCTGAGGTCTAAGGAACAGAGGACTGAATGAACCAATTTAAAGGAAAATAACTGGGGGAAAAATCTGACAGGAAATTAAAGGTAAAACAATGAATTCCACTCATAAATGAATCAAAACAGAAGGGAAAAGGGCAATAAATGCAACATTAAAAACCAAACTGTAAATAACCAATTTTAAACTTAAATGAGAAATGAAACATATAGGACGGAAAACGGCAACCAGTGTTGTATTACATGACATAGTTTTTTTCTGAAACTATGAAAATTAAAATAAAAAAGGACAAGCAGATAGAAGAGACTCATAGCTAATGCTGAGAGCCAGATAAACAGTAATAAAGATAGAAAGAGATCGAGAGAAAGAGGGAGAGAGAAAATACAGATGCATTAAATTTTTCAAACAAGTAAAAAAGAGAGGGAAAGGTGGGGAACAGATGGGCGATACATTAGCAGAGAGAGAAAGAGAGACACAGAGAGAGAGAGAGAGAGACAGACAGACAGACAGACAGACAGACAGACAGACAGACAGACAGACAGACAGACAGATAGACAGACAGAGACAGAGAGAGAGGCTCGACAAGTGGCTATGAGAAATCTAACCTCTAGATCCCAACATCTTTTTTGCCAATTTGAGGGAAAGATCTAGAAGTAGAATCTATATTTTTTAAAAATTGTTTCTCTGAAAACACTTTGAAATATTTTGAGTTTTTAGCTGTAGGACGTTGGGGACACAGTTAAATTCAAGCCAGCATGGCGACTTTGTTCGGTTCTTTTCGACTCGTACAATCTTGTAATCATTAGGCTATCACCAATGGTATGCTGGTCATCTTCGTCGGCAAAATCGTTATTCTGGTTGTTGTTGTTGTTGTTGTTGTTGTTGTTGTTGTTGTTGTTGTTGTTGTTGTTGTTGTTGTTGCAGTTGTTTTACTTCTTCTTCATCTTCGACGAGTACCAGAATGACCAAAGAGAGATCAAAGAAATTATCAGTTTTTCTTCGCTACACTAATCTAAAAGAGTTACTCCATGTTTCTGGAGACAGAACACTAAAATTCGATTCTACAGTGATGATCTTGTTTTATTATGCTGATTTATAGAAAACGAAACACATAGATCTATTCGATCTACAGTAATCAAGATGTATTATGATGTTAATTCATGGAGATAGACAAACTTGAACTCGATTCTATAGTGACCATGTCGATTTATTATGCAGGTTTATGCAGATAGAAAAACTAAAAAGAGATTCTACAATAATGATCTAGTTTTATTATGCTAATTTATAATGATGGAAACACTAGTATTCGATTCTACAGTGATGAAATTTTAGTATTTTGCAGGTTTATGCAAATTGAAAAACTAGAATTCCATTCTACAGTGATGAATTCGTATTATTAAGCTGATTTAGGAAGATAGAATAATTTGAATTCGATTCTACAGAAATGACCTTCTTTTTTATGCTGGTTTATGAAGATAGAAACACTAGAATTCGATTCTCCAGTTTTGATCTTGTTTTAATATAAAATTTACTATTTATAGAGATAGAAAAATTAAATTCGGTTCCACGGCGGCCATATTCAAATTTTGCCATTGATAGAGATAAGAAAAATCAAAATTCGGTTGCCCAGCGGCCATATTAAATTATGCTATTTGTAGAGATAGAAACAATAGAATTCGATTCGCCTGCGGCCAAATTGAAATTATTTTATTTTGAGAGATAGAAACACTGGAATTCGATACCCCGCCGACCGTATTAAAAGTATGCTATGTATAGAGATAGAAAATTTAAAATTCGGTTCCCTGGCGGCCTTATTGAAATTAGAATTCGATTCCCCGGCGGTTATATTGAAATTTTGCTATTTATAGAGATTGAAAAATTAAAATTAGAAATTCCCGACGGCCATATTGAAATTATGCTCTTTAAAGAGGTCGAAAAATTAACTTCGATTCCCTGGCGGTCATAAGGAAAATATGCTATTTATGGAGATTGGAAAATTAGAATTTGATTCCCCAGCGGAATATTATTTGGAATAATACTATTTATAGAGATAGAAAAACAGAAATTAAGTTTTCCGACGGCCATGTTGAAATAATGCTATTTATAAAATGGAAAAAATAAAATTCGATTCTCTGGCGGCCATATTGAAATTATGCTATTTATAGAGATAGAAAAATTAGAATTGGATTACCCGACAGCCATATTGAAATTATGCTTTTCATAGAGATAGAAAAAAACAGAATTCGATTCCCTGGCGGCCTTAATGAATTTATGCTATTTTTAGAGATGGAAAAATTAGAATTCGATTCCGCGGCGGCCATATTGAAAATATGCTATTTTTGGAGATTAAAAACTTATTATTCGAATATCTGGCGGCCACATACAAATTTTGCTATTTGTAGAAATAGAAAAATTAAAAATCATTTAACCTGCGGGCATATTGAAATTATACTCTTTAAAGAGGTCGAAAAATTAGAATTCGATTCTCCGGCGGCCATATTTAAATTATGCTATTTAAAAAAATGAAAAAAAAAAAAAAGAATTAGGTTCCCCGGCGGCCAAATTGAAATTATGCTATTTATAGAGATGGATAAACTAGAGTTCGGTTCCTCGACGGATATATTAAAAAATATGCTATTTATAGAATGGAAAAATTAGAAAACGATTACCTGGCTGCCATGTTGAAATTATGCTATTTATAGAGATAGAAAAACTAAAAACTCGGTTCCCTACCGGCCATATTGAAATAATGCTCTTTATAGAGATGGAAAAGTTAGAACTGGACTTTTAGTTATAAAATCTGCATATCAAAATAGTTTTTTCACAGATAAATAAATCAAGTAAGCCAATTTGTGATTGTGATATTCACTGATCAAACTTTCACTGTTTTGATTTTCTATGGTTGTTGTTGCTGTTGTTATTGTTGTTGTTGTTGTTGTTGTTGTTGTTGTTGTTGTTGTTGTTGTTGTTGTTGTTGTTGTTGTTGTTGTTGTTGTTGTTGTTGTTGTTGTTGTTGTTGTTGTTGTTGTTGTTGTTGTTGTTGTTGTTGTTGTTGTTGTTGTTATTGGTGTTTTAAAAAATTTTCTTTATATAAGGAAGATGACGATGATAATAATAATGATAATAATAATAATAATAATAATAATAATAATAATAATAATAATAATAATAATAATAATAATAATAATAATAATGATAATAATGATAATAATAATGATGATGATGATGATGATGATTATGATGACAATAACAGATCTAGCAATAACGCAAATGGTCAAGACGATAGCCACATAAACAATTATCAGTCTGTTAGCAAAGAAAAAAAAATCTAGGGCGAAACTTCAAAGGTACGGACCACAGGTTAATGAGGACACGCAGATGTCCAAACTGAGCAAAAACTTCAACTTTTTTGTCCTTTCGTTTCAGTGGTGGCTAGGGTCGTCCGTTTTGGTCACAATAAACTTCCTTTCCATGACAACAAGCATAAAAAAATGCATCGTACCAGCAAATTTTCTGGCCTATGTATAAAAATTTATAACTTACGTGGTTAATTTGCTTCTGAGGTTTAAGCCAGCAAATTTTTCAAGTTTCTCAGTACATAAAAATAGCGAAACTAAGACAGTTCTAACTGAATTCCGACCTGCAATCGGCGCCTCCCCACTATGGACTGAGGCCGTGAGAGATCACTCAAACTGCCATCTTACACTATCATAATTTAAAAATAAATGACTAAAATAATATGAGACATCCATAGACTTATTCCATAAATGTACATGTATATAAATACATGACTCCAAAATATAAAGGTGCCCCATGCATATCTAGACTTATATCAAGTTAGATCTAGATCTAGATCTAGATCTAGATAGTTCGAGTACGTCTGATTAAAACGCCCGAAGCAGTGACTATTGTGCCGTTTACTTAAGAATACTAGTGCTAGATTGAGATTTAGAGATTTACAAAGTATATTCTTAATACAATACATGTGATTATTTAACAAGGCCAGTGTAATCAAGGCCTAGTCTATCCGATGCATTAGAAGCACGATATCGTAGATCTACATATAGCTTTTGTCAGATCAATCACCTATTTTTTATATTGATCTACAGATATTGAAATTTTAAAGCCATTGGTAGTAGAGTATGATTAACTGAAGGGAAGAAAAACCCTCACGTTTTTTTTTTCAAGCACAGAATATTCTGCCAATTGAATCATGTTTATATTTATATATATATATATATATATATATATATATATATATATATATATATATATATATATATATATATTAAACTCCAAACGTTTTCTTACTTTTAAAGAATAAGCAGAAAAATGATACAACATTTACTGTAAGAAATTCAATACCTCTAACAATTTTCGGAATAGAAGAAAAACCGAAAAAAGTTTGCATCACATCGTGCATCCATGCCATGATACATATATACTTCTAGTCTATCCTATTTCTAATGTAGATTAAGCTTGCAAAGAGGAATACTTTTTAAAAAATGTTTGCTAAGTTTTTAAAGATGTACAATTATGCTGAAAATGATATTTTAGGGCACTTTTGAACACAATGTTCCACTAGAACACTATTGTTTTTAACATAGGATAAGTAAAGTTTCCTCCATCTTTGATCAAAACAGTTACGGCGGCTCCGGAAAAATTACGAAAATACCCGGGATATCCCGAAGGGCCTGTTTGTGTATCTGTCCGTTGTCCTTAATTTGTGGTATGGACTAAAGTTACGGGAATACCCGTTAGATAGTGATTATTGTTTTCAACTCAAAAAAACTTATTAGTTTCAGTTTCGCCTGAGTCGTAGAATTATTTTGATTCACACTGCTGTTTTAGTTTCTACACCTAGATCTAGATTCTAACTTTGGATCTGATCGAGATTACGTTTGATCAAAATTCTATGAATAGGTCTTTAAACTCGTTCAACGAATTGCTGAAATTTGTCAGCCAAAATTTGTAAGTGAAACCTGTGGCGTAATTATAACATTTATTCCACTTTCCAACCAAAGGAATGGACTTGAGCTAGGTTTTCTCCCTTTTACAAAGTATAGGTTGCAGTTTCCAATTACAAGTTCACACACATGTGGAATAAATTTGAGAATGAGAATAAAGTTTTGTCATCAAGCTAAATATAGCCTATTGCAATTTTGTAGTCAGCATAACCAAAATAACAAGACCTTGACATACAGGATTATGTATGCACTTGTAATGGAGCAATAACACATTTTTTTTTTTATTTAATCTTGTATGCTCTATGGAGCATTAAGTTTACAACACAATAGCATTGCTCTTGCAGTATTACTCGTAAACTAACGTTTTATGCTTGTGGCTATCATTTCTGGCTGCGTTGAAAAAGGTCCAGTGTCTACAAATAAGAAAGTGATGCATCCTTAAACCCTTTGCTGTGTAAACCGGCCAAACCTGGCCTAAAATGGAAGCGAGCCTCCTGTTTAACCCGGCCAAAAGCGGCCGTGCTATGCATATATTCTGGCTACGGGTTTAGCCGGCCGAATCCGGCCTTGACGTTTCCCTTTGTTTGAGGGTTCTATTTTGGACAATAGCGGGGATGAATCCCATCTAAAAATAAAAAATTGCAACATTCTAAATATAGTTGAATAGCTTCGACCCAGAATAACACGGGATTCCCTGACATAGAAAGCTCCGGGAAGCCCTAACACTCAGTCTTGCAACGTTTGTTCTGACTAGCTCTACACATAGCTTTTCTTGCTCTGACTTTGTGACGTTCTTTTATCTTTGATTGACCATGGAAACTCCAGATAGCAACACTGAGCTAGACTTTGACTCTAATGTTGATACCAGCCCCGATCCTTAATTGAAAGAGTATAACTAAGTTGGAGCGAAAATATCTAGAGTCTAGACCTCTCCAGTTCCAGAGAATCTAGAATCTTGGCTAGATATTATGTCCTGGGGAATGCACTGCTTGGACAACTTATGATATAGGAGAAATAAAACAAAGCAAAACTAGTTAAAAAGTTAATTTTAAATTATAAATGAGAGATCGGTTGATGTTTCATGTTGTTACAGTTGCACACCGATCTTTGCCTCTGTTCACATCCCAATTCTGCTCCTACATAGCCTAGCTTAGTTTTGTTTACTTAGAACAGAAAAAAAACAAATCTTAGATTCTACATCTAGATAGATATGAATAGATGGAAGATCAAGAATATTTTGCTTTGCATGCAAAGTGCCTTCACTAGAATGGTGATGGAAGCTAGATTTATGTATTTTGCGTATGACATTATTTTCAGTTTTGTGAGCTAGTGTCCTAAAAAGCTATGCTTTGTTTAAAAAAAAAAAGCAGGTTGATTTTTAAATTTATAATGTGTGTGACTGCGATTGTTAATAAGATTTAGATAGATTTTTTTTCGCTTTTAGCTTCTGCTCAATGCTATCTCTTTTGAAGTTTATTTTGTAGGCCAAGGTTGTCTAGTGCGTTAGTGTTTATGAAAGTTACATTTTGGATTATGAAAACAAAGACTGAGAAAAATAAGTTGGACTGTTCCCTTTATATTTACTATGTCTATGTCTTTTTTTTTTCCTCTTGAATTTGTGTCACTCTGTACAGTCTCTTAATTTTTTTTTTTTTTTTTTTTTTTGTCATTCTAGTGATTCTGCATCAAGGGATTCAAATGAAAATGAAGAAAAATGATTTTAAAAATTAATAAAACGTACTGAAAACTCTTCAAAACCAGTTTCATTATTTAGCACATTCAATTTTGTGCAAATTATCAAAATTTCATAGCTTTAACATCAATAGTGGCCTAAATACTTTTCTAGATAATTTTCTAGAACCCCCCTGTAGAGCCGTCATCTGACCAAAAAAATGTAAACAAACAATGGTGTCCCTGTTACTAGGAAGCTGAACTTAGCATTCAAAATGGCCGCCGCCTAATATACACAGCAAAGGGTTTATGTCCTAAAGGTTAAGCATGGATCAGTTCTACACACCAAAAAAATTTTACAAAACTTTATTTCGAGAACTCAAATTTACATATTTGTTTTAGACTACCTTGATCTGACAGTTCTAATCAGGGATGATTGTTTCACATACTTCTGTCCAAGCCTTGATTTATTTCTGACATTGCAATCTGTACATGAATGAAATTGCTAAACACACTGTATTTTCAACAGCACAAATTTATAAACTTTTCCTCCAAATTTATACATATAAAGGCATCTTGATAACGTAACAAAAGCTCCTATAACTAGTAAAAAACTGAATTTGTAATACTAGGCATTGAGTGGAGGGAAGTGAATCTTCAAAAGTAAAGTGTGTCTGGGGATAATGATATCGGGCTTTCAATTTTTAATATTACAATGAATGGAATATGAGACTGGAGCAGCCTTCTGTAGCATTTAAAAACACAATGGGATGAGGCTGTCTTTACCCAATAGGTGCACACTTCTTCATTTCATAGATTACAAACTGGGTCCTGCTTAGGGACGGGCCTGTTGTAGTGTGGTAGGGTCCTGGTTTAAAAAAAAATAATTTGGTCTACAACTTT